>WNWK01032798.1:0-21630 GCA_009830355.1 Cherax destructor
GAGGATAAGTTTCAACATTTGTACTAGATTATGTTTGATAAATTATTTTTCTTGAGCAATTATGAAGGGGGTTTTAGGCTAGGGGGGTAAAATGAATAATGTTTTTTGAGGCGGGAAAGTTATTTTTAAAAATTGGTGGAGAATGTTGTCTAGCATGGGAATTTGTTATCATTCGGACTGCAGCCTTTTGTTGTGTTATTAATGGTTTGAGGTGATTTATTGCTGTTATGCACGCCAAATCATACAAAATATTCATTAATATCAATAAAGTACCAACAGGTACGTCAGCCTAATGTATCCCATCCATCCTTACATTATAAACACAAAATACCCCATTAAGATATATACTGCCTCACACTACCATATAAATCACCTTTCTTCAGAACACAAGGAACATATACTCTTTAATTATACTACATAAATCTTCTCATCAAACTATGCGGTTAGTGTCTCTAAATAAACATGATTATAAGCAAACCCTATACAGTAAAAGTACCAACATACATACCACATAACCAAGGAATTCTCTATGTATACATTAAAAATGCACATTATGCCCAAATAGGTTTCATCCTAATAACTTTCTTTCAAACCTAAGGAAAGTCCTCTCATCTCCCAATTATTACTGATTAGTCCCCCAGCTTCATACAGGATACAACTGTCATAAGTCCTCCCTACACATCTCACATACCTCCCCACCCTGCAAGTCACCCATCACCCTCCAAAGAAAAGTCTTCCCAGTAACCCCTCCCCCCATCACCCTAAAGCCCCCTCATTCACACATCTAAACTAATATATCATGCCACCAACCACACCTAAACCGCCCCCCCGGGAGACAACCCCTTTACACAAGACCCCCATAAACCTAACAAACCCCCTATCGACATACTTCTGTCCCACCAAAACCCTACGACCCGGGACCCTCCAAAAAAGTATCTCCTTGTTCCTACATTTAGTATGATACATATGCCCACCCCCAAAATGGCTTTCACCCAACACCCCCCTCACCTCCCTCATCGACCACGATACATACACATAATCAACCACTAAATACATAAAAGGCCCCCCGTCTGACGCCCACCCTCCACCTCCAATATTTAAACTTAATCCCCGGGAATTCTGAAAAACGTTGCTCAACGCTAAACCCTTGGTGTCGAGCGGACGTGCGACCAGCCTGCCTCTCCCGGGGCGCCTTGTGACATTGTTGTTTTCACAACATGGCGCAGTTAATTCTCCCCAATTTAAACCTGTGTGTATCCAGATGATTCGTGGGGCTGTGTTGGGCCAGAATGCTTCTGTTCTCGGCCCCTTTTATACCCCGTCTCGGTTGGAGAAGGGCGTTTGTGGGTGTGGCAAAAAAATTTTATATAGAATCTTCGTTAAGCTTCACACTGCCGATGTGTATGAGAGGATTGTCGCCAGGTTTCAGGAAGTCCCTGGGATTGAATTCGGCATGGGGTTTGTGTCTTCACGACGTATCCAGGTACAAACGTTTGGGTCAAGGTTCATAATTGCCCATTTGAGGCGACTGGGGGTTTTTGAGAACATTTTTTTGAGAAAATATGGAACTTTTCCCAACGGGGGACGGTGGGCGGGTGGTGGAAAGGGGATGTTTCAAGGTCTGCTGGAGGGCGTTTACGTTAAAAAGCGTTAGGGCACCCCATCCCTTCCTACATACTGTTGGAGGATTTGGGACTCAAGTCATGGTTACCTATGAGGGCAACGTCGTACCTGCGGGTTTTGTGTGGGGCCTATGACCATATGGCTGTGCAGTGTGGGAAAAGGACGGGCCCAAGGATTTTGGGGGCTTCGGGGTCTTGGGTTTGCATCGTACGGAGGGCGTGGGTGGACCCTATGGGGGGTGCAAAGTTGGGTCCGGGGGTGGACAGGTCAGAATCTTTGGAGGAGGGAATGTGCGACCTTACCAGGGGTACCAGAATCATCTGTCCGGGGCCTGGAGCCGTGGGAGGAGTATCGGCGGCTGATGAGGGGTAGCAGAGGGGGCGTTTGCTACGGTGTTGGGCCCTTTTTGGGCCCACCCCAGGTCAAGGTGTGTGTGGACGAACCTGCAGCTGACTTGGAGTCAGCGGGGGACGGGGATGCTGAGGTGGGTGGCCCCCCCTGGGGCTAGTCCCCCCGGCCGGGACGGTTTGCTTCATGTGGGGCGGAGGTGCCCGATGGCCTCCAGGAGGTGGGTATGGAGGAAGAAAGTGCACCCCGGGAAAACGGCCCAGTCTGATACGGACGCGTGCTCCACTGGCGCAACGCCCGGGTAAAAAGATGTGGGCTGATGTAGTGAGGGGTGGGAAGGCCCCAAAGGGGACAGAGACTCTTTAAAAAGGGGGTTTCCCCGAGACTCTGGGAGTGACCGTGGTGGCACTGGGGGGAAAGGGGATCGGAAAATGCCAGTCCAAAGGGGAAAAACCCCCTCTGTGGGTTTCAAGTGCTTTCCGTGAATATTAAGGGTTTTTGTGTGATAAGATGAACGTGAAGGGTTTTTCGTGGGGTTGTGGTATAGACGTGGTTTTGTACAAGAACATAACCACAAGTATGGTTGTCAGTTACTGATTGAAGGATACAATGTTTACGCTGCCCTCCTTGAGATTAAAAGGGGGGTGTGGCGATATTAAAAAAGGGAGACTGGGCCCGTTTGTTGTCCATCACAGTGGGGGAGGGAGGGGGGGGGGGCGGGTTATACGGGTGGATGGATTAGGGGGGAAATCGGGTGTCCTTTGTGTGTATTTATGGCCCGGCGGGGGCGGGGGGGGTAAAGACTGATTTTGTGAGGGATGTGTTGGTTTATCCCTTAAAAACCACCTGGGGTTGCGGTGGTGGGTGGGGGAAACTTGTGACGCATGGGCTGGAACCAAGGGGGTGGGGTATTTCGGTTTTGCTGGGGGATCTGTTACATGGTGGGGGGATGGTGGATGGGGGGGGTGCTGCATGGGACTGGGCCCCGTTTGTGGGGAGAGGTTATGCTGCTCGGCTGGACCTTTTATATGTGACTGGGAGAGCGGAAGTGAGGGGGGTGTGTGTGTTGGATGGGGTTTTTTGGCCCAGGGGGGGTTTTGGTGGATTTGGGGGTGGGGGGGGGTTTGCCGGGCAGAGGGAGTTATTGGAAAATAAATGTCCGGTTGCTTAAAAGAGGAATGGGGAGGGATATTTTTGGGGGGTTTTTGGGGGGGGTTGTGGCCCGGGTTCGTGTGGATGGGGATTTGTGGCTCTGGTGGGACAATGTGGCTAAGAGCAAGATAAGGGACTTCTTGTTAGACTGGGGAGGGAGGATAACCCCAGTTTGCGTAGGGGTTTTTAAAATTATTTGGAGGGGACGGGTAAGGGGGATTGTTATGGGAGAGGATGTGGGGTGCGGGCCCCTGTTGGGAAATAGGGGTTGAAAGAAAAAAATTCCCGGGTTTTGCAAAATGAAAGGTTTGATGCTGAAAAGGGGGCGGGGGGGGAAAAAGGAGGTGGTATGGGGTGACAAGCCGTCGGCATGTGTCCTGCGAGGGCAGGCATGTGGCGTAGAGCGACAGAAATTGGGTTGTGTGTGCATGAGGACTTGGGAGGGGATAGGGGGGGGGCAAAAAGTTGGTTACAAAGAAGGGGGATGGGGCCCGGGATGTGGATGGGGTGGTATGGGTCGTATAGGGAGGGGGAGGGTGCAAAGGGGGAAAGGGTTTAAGGGATATGGGTAGTTGGGTGCAATGTAGACTTGAGGGGGGGGATAGGGAGGGGTTAGTGGTGAAAAGTGGAGGATGAAGTGTGGGCCGGGGCCCTTTATGGGGGATGAGCAGGGGAAGGGGCCAGGGATAGACGGATTACCCCGGGGATTTTTATATGGGGGAATTGGGGGGTTTAAAAAGGGGGGTTTTTGTGCATTTTTAAAATATCATGAAGAAGGGGGTTTTGGGGGTTTAAAAATCTCGGCTATTGTGGTTATGGTCCCAAAAAGGGGGTCGGGCGAGGGTTGGGGGACTATAGGACTATTTCCAAAATGCGTGGACTATAAGTTATTTGCGAAAATATTAGGAATTGATTGAAAAGGTCTTAGATAAGGTTATTGTTGGGAGTAAATTTGGGGGGGCCCCGGGGAAAGGGCTATGCGGGGGGCTGGGGTTTTTGGGGTTTTTTTAGAGTAGGCAGAAGGGGGGGGGGGTTTTTACCCTTTTGGGTTGGGGGGCGGGGTTTTTATGGGGGGGAAACGTGGCGTTGGGGCATTATAAAATGGGGGGGTTTTTTTAAAAGGGAGATTGTGAGTTGGGCCTTTTTGGGCTGGGGAGCAAGTATTTTGTGCAGTTAATTTGGGAGGGTGGGGCGGGCGTGTCGGGAAAAGGGAAAGGGGGTTTCGCCCCGGGTTGCCCACTGTTAATTTTTTTCCGTCCCCGCGGGACCCTTTTTTAGGGCTGTAGGCGTCTGTTGGGGGGGGGGGGGAAAGGGGGGTCTGGGTGTTGGGAATCCGGTATAGGGGGCTTTTGGAAAACAGCATTCTTGTGGGGGGGGGGGTTAGGGGGGTGTGGGCAGGGTCATTGGGGTTTTTGGGGGAAAGGGCGGGTATGACTGTAAATGGGGAAAAAATCGAAATTCATGATTTGGGGACTGGGAGGATGGGGGGGGGAAAATTCTTGTGGAAGGTGGTGTTTAGGGGAAAACGGGTGAAAATGTGTGGTGGGTGTATTGGGGGGATGCGAGGGAGGCGGGGGGGTTAATTGGAAAAGGGGGTGGTACAAAGGGGGGGGTTGGGTAGATTAGATGGTTTGAGGCCGTCCCACTCCGCTGCCCCGGGTAATAGTTTTAAAGTTTTGCTATATAGAAAAATATGGCATGTGGCGGCATTGTACCCGTTGGGGGGGGGAGGTTTAAAAAATTTTTGCGTAGGGTTTTCGTTTTATTTGGGGATCAGGTTGTGATTTGGTTCGAAGGGGGGGGTTTCGCTCCCCTTCCCCGGGGGGGCTTGGGTTGATTCCATTGGAATGCGGGTTGAAGGGTGTTTATGTGGGGGTTTTTTGAGGGGGGTTGGGGATGGGGGGGGGGTGGCCTTCTGCATGAGGATATGGGGGGTGGTGGGGGGGGGAGGGGTTTAAGGGGGAAATTTTGGGGGGTTTCGGGGCCCCCCTTTTAAAAAATCCTTCACTATGAGGGGCAGGACTCTTGGGGAAAAGGGGGTCCCCGGGGGCGGGGGGGGCAGGGGGGGAAAGGGGGGTACCCTCTGGATTTTTGGAAGGATATTTGGGGGGGGTTAAAGGGGATTTTCGGCTTCGTCCGTTGGGGGGGTATTTTTTTCCGGGGTTTTTTTATGGGGTTTTACCGTCAGGGGGGTTTTTTGTAACAAAAAGGGGGTTGGGTAGATGGGATTTTCAAGCTTCTGGGGGGGATGACACTGCATTTCATGGGGTTTTTTTTGTGGGTTTTTGGGGGGCGTGAGGGAATGGTTTTGGGGGGGGTGATTTGCGTGGGGGGGGGGGTTTTCGGTGTTGAGGGCCTTAGTTTGGATGTGGAAAAAGGGGTGGGGGGGGGGTTCAGAGGGCAGTGGCGTAAAAAAAATGGCAGATTTTGTTTTTTTTTTTCATGGGGTATGGGGATAAAAGGGGGTTTGTGAACGACGGATGGCCTGGTGGCAGGGTTTTTTAGAACGAAGTGCCGAAAAAGGGACCCCTTGGGGGAAAAGGGGGGGGGATTTTCCTGTGGGGTTCGGGGGTTTCACCATGGGGTCTTGTTTGGGCCTTTTGGGGTCAGGGGGTATCCCGGGGGGGTGGTCTCCCCCCGGGGGGGATTGTGAGGGGGGTTTACTGCGGTTTTGGAGCTCGTGTGATTGTGTGAGGGGGGGAGGGTTGGGGTTCAAGGGGGGGGCACTGTTTTTTGTATGTGTTTATATGCACGTAGTGTGTGGAAGGGCATTTCATTGTCCCGTTGGGGTTTTGATGTGTGGTTTGAAAAATGTATCACTTGTAACTTTTTTGATAGGGGCCGAGCTGGTCTCGGGCCCCATGGGGTTCTCATAATTTTTTATAGTGTGGGGGGTGCTCCCCCGTGGGGGGGGGTTTTTGTGTGGGCGCATTGTATATCTGCTCTTTAATTAGTGTGGGGTTTTTGTGTTGAGTTGTTGTATTATTTGACTGTAAAATGTATGTCTTGTACACAGTATTTGGGATGAGGGTTTTTTACTTCTTTGCTTTATTGTATTTTTTCTCTTGTATTTAAAGTTTTGTATATGTTATACTTGTTTTTTTAATAAAAAAAAAAAAAAAAAAAAAACTAAAAAACCCCCCCTTTTATGTAATACTCCCCCCCCCAAAAACTAACTTTTCCCCCAAATTCAAAAAAAATACACTGTGCAAAACAGTTTCCCTCTCCCCCAATCTCCCCCAATTTTGGTGAAGCTTCAACCCCTCTGAAACAGAAAGGGCCCCCAACCCCACCCCCTGTAGAAAAGGGTAAAAAACCCCCTTCCCCTTAACGAAACCCTTTTTTTTTCCAAACCCCCCTTTTTCCCCCCCCAACTGTACATCAGATACATTTTTCCCCCCATTTCTCCCCCTTCTTCCCCCCAAGTTTGCACCCCTGTAAACCCAAAAAATTTTTGTAATCAAAAATCCCCCAACAAATCAAAACACTCACTCATTTCCCTTTTCCCCTTCCACCCCTAAAAAATCCCCATCCTCTGCCCACTTTTTTTTCCCCCAAACCCCCCTGAACCTTCATAACTATGCTTAAATAAAAATTTCCCCAAACCCTTTGTTCTACCCGGGGAAAAGCCCCCAAACCCCCCCCCTCACCAGTTTCCTCCCCCGTCCTTTCTAAACCCCCCTTCCCTTATCCCCACACATACCCCCCAAATTTTCCCAACTCCAAACTCTTCAAATCCTCCTCCAAAATGGGTAAATTGCTGTCACTCCCAAAAATCTCTATATATCATGGCTTTTATTACGATCACCCGCTGTTGCAAGGTTTCCCGGGCTCAAACCCCCCCCCCCACGAATCCCCCCCCAAACTATCTTAGCCGAGTTTCATTTTTTTCCAGAATCATTCATATAAACCCCCCCAAAAAATTTTCAACCATTCCCAATGGGCCCCAACCATACCCCCCCCCAACCCTCCCCCCCCCCATGTTCCTACCTCTAACAATTTATTTTTAAACCCCCATTTACTTGCATTCCGGGGGCCCCTTTTCCAAAAACTAATAATCCCTGACTTTCCCCTCATCCCCTTTTTCCCCCTCCTCTGGAATGTCGTATCATCTCATATCCTACAATCCCCCTTTTCCCCCCCCCTCCCCCCCCCCTTTTTCCCCTAAACACCTACTTCTTCAAACAAAAAAAAGGGTTTTAAAAAGCAGATGAAAAGTATTTGTGACGGGGGACCCCCCTGCTGCGGGGCCTTTTTCCATGCTCCCTTTTCCCTTTCCCCACATGTATATTCCTTTTTTTGGCCCTTTCACTTCCCTATTAAAGTCTCCCCCCCCCCCCCTACTTCCTCCCCCAAAACACTGCCCCATAATCTCATACAAAAACTCCCTGTCAACACTATCCCCACCCCGCCTTCCAATCTAGAGGCCCAAAACCCACCACCCTGTTTTTCCCCCGAAAAAATCCTTAACCCTCCGCCCAGGCTATACTACGACCTGGTATCATACTGCCCCTTAAAAATCACTTGCCCAAAAACATTTTTTTAATCTATTCCTAAACCTTTTTGGGGGAAAAATTTTTTAAAACAGCACACATCAATCCCCGGGCCCTTTAAACCCTAATAGTAGCCCCATCTTCCCTTTTTTTAAAAGGCCCCCCCCCTGTCCTCTGTGCCTCCCCCACCCAAACCCCCTTTACCCCAAAAAATTTCACCAAACACTTTTTTTTAACCCCCCAAATTTTCCCCCTATAAAAATCATTGGGTTACCTCTACCCCCTGATTTTCTGCAACTCTCCCTTTCCCCCATCCACATTTTCCCCTTTTTTCCCCCCCTCCTCTCCCCCATCCTGGTTCTCAAAACCTCCATAAACCCCCCAATCAAATGCCCCCCCCCTTCCCCCCTCCACCATTCGCATATAACATCAAACCATTTGGATAATAACTCACCCTTCTTTCTTCAACTTCTGACCTTTTCCTTCTGTCCCTGTCCTCACCACCTCCCCTCCCCTCCCCCAGTCCCCCCAACCTCCTCTTATGAAAATTTTTTAAAACTCCAAAAAGACTTGTCACCCCCGCACCCCAAAAAAACCTTTTAATTGAACTGCATCAAATCTCTCATTCTGGATGTCTTTCAATGCTCCTTTAATCCCCTTTTTTTCACCCCGTCCCCATCCCCCCCTTTTTAACAAAACTCAACTGCCCCTCAAAATATTTTTTCAATCCATACTCCCCCCTTTTTTTTTAAAAAATTTTTTAACATGCCTAGTTTCTACCCTTTCCCCCCCCCCATGACATCCCCCCCAAACCCCCCTTCTCCCCCCCCCCCACCCCTCACAAAACCCCTTCTGTTCTCTTCCCCCAAATAAAGTTACATTTAGTTTCCAAAAAAACCCCCGATCACCAAACCCTGCCCTCCCAACCCCCTCAACCCCCCCCCCCCCGATGATCAGAAAACCCCCATCAATAGTTTCCCCCCCCAAAAACCCCCAGTCACAAAAAAATTTCTAACCTTTTGCCACATCCCCCTCGTATAAAATATCTCAAACCCCCTCCCCCCATCCACCCTACCCCCCCCCACCAGTTCCCTCAAAACCCCCCCAAAAAATCGTTCCCCCCCTTTTTTCCATATTACACTATTCCAATCACACCCCCTTAATGTCCCTCCAAAAAGACCACCCAAAAAAAAATAAACTAAAGTAATCCCGTAGAAAATCCTCCTTCCCTTCTATTATTTACCGCCGGGGGGTATACCCCACAAAAAAAACCCCCTCGACCCTCACTATATGCCCTCCCCCCCCCCCTTCCCATGATTTTAAGGTAAAAGGGCTTGTCTCTTTTATGAAATCAACCCCCCTTTTTCTGCCAGAACTCCCCCCGAAAAATTTTTCCCCCAAATCCCCTTTTCCCTTGAAATTATCTCCCGAAGATAACCTAGTCCCCTATACCTTCTCAATGTTGCTTCCACCCACTTATGTTTTTTAAATTCTGCCCCCAACCCATTCCCCCAAAAAAAAAGACTCCTGAATACAAATGAGGGCTTTTCCTTTTTAACCCCTTTTTTGGGGCTGGCCGACTCCTTTCCAAACCCCTCCCCTGCCATTACACTTCCCACCCCGGGCTTCCTCAGGTTCTGTCCCCCCCCTTTCCCCATTTGTGCCACCTCCCCCACCCCGGCCTTTTACAAGATCTCGCCCCCGGGATCAGGACGTCGTCACTGTCCCCAAAAAACCTGACGGGCCCTTTCCCCAAAAATTTTCCCAACATTTTATACTCTCTCCCTCTCACTCTTGTGAATAGAGCCTTTTCCCCTTTTTGGGTGCAAAAATTTTCCCCCATGACTACATCAGGGGACGCCCATTGCAGCATCATTTTGGAAATGGAACCCTCCGGCGGCTCATATGGCCCCTTTGCGTGGATGTAGTGCGGATGATAAGAAAAATGATTGCCGATTTATGAATGAAAAGTTATGTCTGGCCAAAAGGGGAAAAAAAGCTGAAGGGTAGGCGGTTTCAGTGGGGAGAAATAAATGGGATTAAGTCAGGAGTATCAGAGAGTTAGAGCTAAGGAAGGTAGCAATAATGTTGAAGGATCGTTAGGAAGGAAAAAAGGGGGAATATAAATGTGTAAATTAAGGTTTTGGTTAAAATGGGGGTGGATGCGAAAAGTGGGTAATAAAAGCGTGTATGCACCTGGAAAAGGGAAAGGGGGGGAAGATTTTGGAGATGTTAAGCAATTATAGGAACTTTTGAACCAAATGAAAGTAATTGTGGTAGGGGACCTAAATGCTAAAGTGGGAGAAACATGCAGAGAGGGTGTAGTAGGTAAGTTTGGGGGTGCCAGGTGTAAATGATAATGGGAGCCCTTTGATTGAACTTTGTATAGAAAGGGGTTTAGTTATGGTAATACATATTTTAAGAAAAGGATAAATAAGTATACAAATTGATGTAGGGCGTAATGACAGTAGTTTGTTGGACTATGATTGGTAGATAAAAGACTGTTGAGTAGACTTCAGGATTAATGTTTATAGAGGGGGTACAGATATATCAGATCACTTTTTAGTTATAGCTACAGTGGGAGTAAAAGGTAGATGGGATACAAGGAAAATAGAATCAGTAAAAAAAGAGTGAGGTTTATAAACTAAAAAGGGGGCAGTTAGGGTAAGATATAAACAACTATTGGAGGATAGATGGGCTGGGGAGTGTAGGCAATGGGGTGAAAATGTATGGGGTAGATTTAAAAATGTAGTGTTAGAGTGTTCAGCGAAGTTTGTGGTTACAGGCGGGGGTGCAGGAGGGAAGAGGGCGATTGGTGGAATGATGTAAAAAAGAGTAGTAAGGGAAAAAGTTAGCATATGAGGGGGTTTTTTCAAAGTAGAAGTGATGCAAGGAGGGAAAGTATATGGAGAAAAAGAGAGGTTAAAAAAGTGGTGAAGCAATGTAAAAGAGAGCAGATGAGAGAGTGGGTGAGATTTATCAGCAAATTTTGTTGAAAATAAAAAAAAGTTTTTGGGAAAGAGATTAATAAGTTAGAAGCCTAGAGAACAAATGGATTTGACAGTTAAAAATAGGAGAGGGGTTATTAAATGGAGAGTTAGAGGTATCGGGAAGATGGAGAGAATATTTTGGGGTTTGTTAAATGTTGATGAAGACAGGGGAAACTGTGATTTCGTGTGTAGGGCAAAGGGGGAATAACATCTTGTAGGAGTGTGGAAAGGCCAGTTGTGGGTGTAGGGGGGAAATTCTGAGGCAGTGGGTAGAATGAAAGGGTAAGGCAGCTGGGATTGATGGGATAAAGATAGAAATGTTAAAAACAGTGGGGAAAATTTTGGAGTGGTTGGTGCTATTATTTAATAAATGTATAGAAAGGGTAAGGACCTAGGATTGGCAGAGCGTGTATTGTTCCTTTTTATAAAGGCAAAGGGGACAAAAGAGTGCAAAATTTGGGGGAATAAGTCGTTGAGGTATGGAAATGTATGGTAGAGTTATTATTGAAAGAATTAAGAGTAAAACAGAAAGCAGGATAGCAGATGCGGGGCTTTAGGAAAAGGGAGGGGTGTGTAGACCAAGTGTTTACAGTGAAACATATAGGTGAACAGTATTTGGATAAGGGAAAGATGTTTTTTGGATTTATGGATTGGAAAAGGCGTATGATAGGGTAGATAGGGGGCAATGTGGCGATGTTGCAGGTGTATGGAATAGGAGGAAGGTTACTGGGAAAACAGTGAAGAGTTTTTATGAGGATAGTGAGGCTCAGGTTAGAGTGTGTAGGAGGAAGGGGACTTTTTCCCCTAAAATGGGCTTTAAAAAGGATGTGTGATGTCACCGTGGGTTCAATATTTTTAGATGGGGTTTAAGAAAGTGAATGCGAGGGTCTTGGCAAGAGGTGTTGGGCTAAAAGATAAAGAAGCAAATACAAAGTGGGAGTTGTCACAGTTGCTTTTTGCTGATGACACTGTGCTTTTGGGAGATTCTGAAGAGAAGCTGCAGAAGTTGGTGGATGAATTTGGTAGGGTGTGTAAAAGAAGAAAATTGAAAGTGAATATAGGAAAGAGTAAGGTGATGAGGATAACAAAAAGAATAGGTGACGAAGATTGGATATCAGATTGGAGGGAGAGAGTATGGAGGAGGTGAATGTATTCAGATATTTGGGAGTGGACATGCGGCGGATGGGTCTATGAAGGATGAGGTGAATCATAGAATTGATGAGGGGAAAGGGTGAGTGGAGCACTTGAGTCTGTGGAGACAAAGAACCTTGTCCTGGAAAAAGAGGGGAATGTATGAGAGTATAGTTATACCAACGCTCTTATATGGGTGTGAAGCATGGGTGATGAATGTTGAACGAGGAGAAGGCTGGAGGCAGTGGAGATGTCATGTCGAGGTCAATGTGTGGTGTGAATATAATGCAGAGAATTCGGAGTTTGGAAATTAGGAGGAGGTGCGGGATTACCAAAACGATTGTTCAGAGAGCTGAGGAGGGTTGTTGAGGTGGTTTGGACATGTAGAAGAATGGAACGAGACGAGTGACTTGAAGTGTATAAATCTGTAGTGGAGGGAAGGCGGGGTAGGGGTCGGCCTAGGAAAGGTTGGAGGGAGGGTAAAGGAAGTTTTGTGTGCGAGGGCTTGGACTTCCAGCAAGCATGTGGAGCGTATTTGATAGGAGTGAATGGAGGTATGGTTTTTAATACTTGACGTGCTGTTGGAGTGTGAGCAAAGTAACATTTATGAAGGGATTCGGGGAAACCGGCAGGCGGACTTGAGTTCTGGAGATGGGAATTACAGTGCCGGCACTCTGAAGGAGGGGTGTTAATGTTGCAGTTTTATAACGTAGTGTAAAGCACCCTTCTGGCAAGACAGTGATGGAGTGAATGATGATGAAAGTTTTTCTTTTCGGGCCACCCTGCCTTGGTGGGAATCGGCCGATGTGTTAATAAAAAAAAAAAAAAATATATATATATATATATATATATATATATATATATATATATATATATATATATATATATATAATATATATATATATATATATATATATATATATATATATATATATATATATATATATATATATATATATATATATATATATATATATATATATATATATATATATATATATATATATATATATATATATATATATGCAAGACAACCACTATGAAAAATAGAGAATTAGCGCTAGTGACTACTCACTATTATCATAGTTCCTTGATAATGTGAGTAGTCACGCGCTGAATTCCTCTATTTTCATAGTGGTTGTCTTGCATATTTTGATATCACCTGATTACTGTGATCTTTTTGCATATATATATATATATATATATATATATATATATATATATATAGATATATGTCATGCCAAATAGGTAAAACTTGTGACTCAAAAGGCACATTCCTGACATATACCCAGGTGTATTACCTGGATACGTGTCAGGAATGTGCAGGATAGCAGGAAGCAGAGTCGTCGCAGTGGAAGGATACACAGCCCCACAGACAACCTTAATACAGATGGTGTTCACTCTTCTTCTATTCCCAGTCGCCATGTTGGTGAAAATGAAAGACTCCCAGAACCACCACCAGGTGTCAGGCTGCAGACAACCTACCAGTGCAGGAGCTGCCAGCAAAATGACAGGAGAGGTGTGTGGGGGCAGTAGGAGAACAACGGCGGCTGGAACAAGTTGTTATGGTTTGGTGTAGGTATGTGAGTGATATTTTTGGCCAAGTCTAGGCCATTGGTTATTTTATTGTTATGCTATCATGATTTTCCTTTAAGGCCTTAGTGTGTGCAATGTCCTGTGTTGTGGAAAGTACATATAACATTTTGACTGCAGGTTTCCTGTTCATATATTTTGATTTACTTACTAGTAGCAGTGTGATAGTGAGCTAATGTGAGTGAGTAAAGGTGTAATGGTGTGTGGTTTTTATATAGAGTAGGTTGTATGCTGTATATGTTAATTTACTCTTAATATATATATATATATATATATATATATATATATATATATATATATATATATATATATATATGTCATGCCAAATAGGTAAAACTTGTGATTTCGGCTTAAATAGCAAAGCTCTTGTTGCCGAATAAGGCAAGCGGAAATTTGTGTATGCAATAATATCGCAAAGTCATTCTGAACCTAACGAAAAAATAGGTTTCATTGTGTTTTTTATTATTAAATTATTGTAAACTTATATAAAATATATATAGTTGGATTAGGCTAAATTAAATTGCGCTTGTTATAATAAGGTTAGGTAAGTTTTCTAAGGTTCTTTTGGTACAAAATTATTAATTTTTACATTAACATAATTGAAAAAATATATCATTAAAAGAATAAGAGAAAATCTAGAAAAGACTTAATTTTAAATGACTTCTTGCTAATTGACCAGTTTTACCTATTCGGCAGACATATATATATATATATATATATTTTATATATATATATATATATATATATATATATATATATATATATATATGTTTTGTGTGTGTGTGTTAGTTACCATTTTGTTCTAGGCACATGTCGATTAGACACTAGGCCTGTTGTATGTATGTGTGTGTGTGTGTGTGTGTGTGTGTGTGTGTGTGTGAACGAAACACTTGAAATGTTTCGGCCCCGCCGGTTGAACCCGGGCCCTCCGTGCGTGAAGCAAGAGCGCTAGCCACCATGCCATCGGGCGTGTATATGTGTGTGTGTGTGTGTGTGTGTGTGTGTTTTGTGTGAGTGTGTGTGTGGTACTCACCTAGTTGTGGTTGCAAGGTCGGGTCACAGCTCCTGGCCCCACCTCTTCACTGGCTGCTACTGGGTCACTCTTCCTGCTCCATGAGCTTTATCATACCTCTTCTTAAAGCTATGTATGGATCCTGCCTTCACTACATCACTTCCCAGACTATTCCACTGCCTGACAACTCTGTGACTGAAGAAATACTTCCTGTTGCGAACCTTGAACAAGATAATTGAGTAAAGTGGTTGACGGACCATTTGGGTACTGCATGTCCAGTATTACTGGGCTGCAGTGCCCGATGTGACATCACCACAGTTAATGTCAGGGCGGGAACCTGGCATGAAAGTAGTATGGTCCACGACTTGACTGAGTAACGTGGCTGGTATAAGTCGTGGTATCCCAGCCTGCCACTGGACTTAGTTTCCTGCAGTATGGTCTACGACTTCACTGAGCTGTGGATGGCATCAGATTGATTGCCTTGCTGTATCCCAGTCTGCCATACTGGACTCAGTTGTCTGCTGGCTTTGGTGGCCGCACGACAGTTCACGCAGTGTGACTCAGATGGCTCTGTGACATCTGTCACGTGAGACACGCTGCTTGTCTGACATGGAGTGTGAACCAAAGACGGAGTGTCGAAAGGGCACAACTAGAGAGGGCTCTGTAACACAGAGAAAAGGGTGTCGGTGGAGACACAGAGATGTGATGTGTCGTGTGACACGGACAAGGTGTCGGTTGACACAAGTAGCGAGTGCGTGTTACAACGGAAAGGGTGTCTTGACACAGAGAGATGGAGGGTTAACACACAGTGTGAGACATCAGGGGCGTCGTGTCATGTGAAAGTAATGTGACAGAGTTATTGTGATATGTGACACTGGTAAGAGGTGTCTTGTGACACTGGTGACTGTGAGATGACATTAGTTAATTCACTTCACTTGCGTAAAGTGTTCTTAGGATTGCAAATACATAGGACTGGATGATTGCAACGCAGATTCTAATATTAGAGGAGGATTTGGGCTACGACCAGGAGGGTTAGTAGTTTTATTGGGAGCATCGGCCTATATTTCCTAGCAATGTAAGTAAAGGTGGCCCGCAATTATATTCGCGGCCAGCCGGATAGCTAACGTCCCGGCCGGATAATATTTCTAATTGTCTCAATTAAGACTATGAAAGGTATTAGAAGCCCGGGGGTACCCTGGGGCACTAAATGTGCTAGTATGTGTTGAGTGTGGTTAAATCACCCAAATAGGACAAAGGACAACCATAGCGGCAGCGCCAAGGTCAAGGTGTCTCGATCTGGTGAAAATATAAGGTAATAGTCCTAGGGCGTTATTAAAGAGGATGAACCTGAATAAAGAGACGAATATTAAAGATAGGCCTAAATTAGTAGGCCCTAAGATTGTTTTGAATTCTTCGTGCAGTGTAGAAATAATTTTAGATCAGAGTAACACCCATCGGGTGGGGACTGTTCAGTAAAAAATAGGGATGAATAGAAACCCCAGGAATGTAGAGAGTCAGTTTAGATTTAGAGAAAGGAGTCTTGAAGAGGGTTCAAAAATAGAAAATAATCTGGTTATCATTTTCACGATTTTTCTTGGGTAACAAATTGGATTTTAAGTGTTTTAATTTTGGTGGGGTGGACACAAAAATAATTTAAGGTAAGGAATAAAGCATAGCCTAGGATAAAGAAGAAAAATAAATTTAATCAGAGAAGGGGTCTTATTTGGGGCATATAAAAATATCAGGATTAGATTATTTTAGTCTGACAAACTAACGTTATTTAGATTAACTAATTTTTAGTTCTCTAGAAGTATTAAAAATACTTTTTTAGGTTTAAAAGACCTACACTTGAAAAGTTATATTAAGTTGGTTTTAATGTCATTAGGACGAGCTCTCTGAGTTTTCGGAAATTCAGTTAAGGAAAGAATCTACTGAGATTCTTTCAATTAGGATGGGCATAAATCTGTGATTAGCTCCACAGATTTCCGAACATTGACCATAAAATAAACCCGGTCGGTTAATTAAAAATCTAATTTGATTTAGTCGGCCGGGGATGGCATCTGCTTTCACCCCCAGGGCAGGAATTGTTCAAGAGTGAATGACATCTGCTGCCGAGATAATGAGGCGGATCTGGGTATTAAGTGGGATAGCGACCCGGTTGTCGACATCTAGGAGGCGAAAATTTGAGGGCACACTATTATCCTGGTTCCCAGGGATTTAAGTCTACTTCTCAGCTTCCTGTTCAGGGGAAATTGTAAGACAAAATTTCAGGTGCAGGAAATCAGGGAACAGGTAGGAAAAGCCCGGTTCCTCTGGGAAAAGGGACCCAGTGTATCTCAAGTGGGCATTGTACCTTTAAAGTTTATAATTGTACTTACAGTAATAGTCACTTATAGCAGTATTGCAGAGAGATGCTTAAGGACCAGGCTGCTGCACAGTCCTCTCAATAAGTACCCCAGTTACACATGCAGTAGCTTGTATTGCAGTCATACAGCACAGCAGGTTAGGGCAGGATGCAGGGAGAATGGGTTGTAAGGGGGATGAGGGATGATTAACAGGGTATGGAGTGCAGCAGGACAGTGGATAGTGTAGGGATAGAGGGTAGCAAGATATTGAGGTAGAAGGGACTGAGGGGAGCACTAGAGGTATAATCTTCAGAGTTTGTATAGTAAGTCAGTTGCTGTCAAAAAGTCAATGAGAGAGTCAGGATTAAAGGAGGGTCCATCAGCAAGAAGGGAAGGCAAAGAAAGGGCCGCAGAGCGAAGACGACATTGGAAGTAAATTCTACTTGCTCGTTGATAGAGTGGGCAGTCCAACAGAATATGGCGAACAGATACTGGAACCTGACAATGCTCACAGAGAGGGACAGGGAGCCTCTCCATGAGATACCCGTGAGTAAGACGAGTGTGGCCGATGCGAAGACGGGAGAGTGTAGTCTCCCAACCTCGACATTGGTGACAAGAAGAAGGCCAGAAACCTATACTCGATTTAATAGAATGAAGTTTGTTATTTAGCAGGTCAGACCAGCGTTGTTGCCAATAGGTGCGAAGGTGGGTAGCAATGACTGCAAAATAGTCCGTGAATGGAACACCTCTATATGAAACTGGAAGGTCATGTACTGCTGACCGCGCAGCAGTGTCTGCCTGTTCATTGCCCTGTACGTCAACATGACCAGGGACCCAACAAAAAACAATATCTTTGTGTTTGCTAGAGATACGGCATAACCAAAGTTGGATACAAAGAACTAGGGGGTGAGGTGTATCAAATTTCTGGAAAGCCTGTAAAGCACTAAAGGAGTCTGAAACGACCACAAATGCAATATGGTTAAGTGCCACAAGAATGTCATACAATTGTAGAATGGCTGACTGTCTGCATAGACAGCCCATGCTGTCTGCCAGCTGAGTTCATATTTCGCGCCATGCTATTTTCCATAGTTTCCGCCAGAGGGCAAGCCTGTAGGCATACCCACGTGAGTCTGCCTCACCCCTGCCTCTCCCTCACTTGGCGCCCAGATCTCTCTCAGATAAGGCCTAACTCCTCTCCCTCTCGCAAGGTGCATGGCCCTGGGCCATGGCCACAGACACACAGCTTGTGTACACCACGCTTTATACAAATAAAGTAAGAAGCCTCCGAAGACATTATCATTGCCTTCCCACGCCTCCAAAACGCCAAATAACATATCGTTATAAATGGTGACAGCGGGTACCTCGCAGCAGTTGTGTTTACCCACGAGGGGAGGAAGATGACTGAAGTTATCTACCACTTCATCAGTATCTACAAGAAGCATCCGTCTCTCAACGAGTTATCCTGATGTTGTGTCTACTAATCTCAGCATCCAGACACAGGTACATGCAGGATCCAGGCCGAAATTTGTCTATTTCTCCGAGAAATGGCGTCACTGACTCTATGCCACAGCGTCCCATGCTGTTTCTCAGTCACGTGCTCAGCCTTGCCAGCATGTTCTGCTGTTGTTGTTCAGCTCAGCACTGCTATTTCAGCACTTCAGAGGTGAGTTTGTGGTGATTTCCCAGTGTGAGCGTGTCTCCTCGTGTGTTGTGGGCGAGGGAGGTATGCCCGCGGCCCTGTCTCTCACCATACACACCTGCCATAGTGTACGCCACACACTCCACTCACTGCTCTCACTCCCTCTATGCTGTTTTCTGTGAATTTCCTTGTGAATTCTTGCCAGAACTGTGTATCCGAGTGTCGAGGCCACTCGAAGCCACATGTGACCACGTGTGGGTCTGCACCCACATCAACCCATGACGTCACCACCATGCTGCTGACGTCACGATGCTGCCGACTCCACGACGTCACTCCACTGATGTCACTTCGCGATGTCACCCCATGACATCCATCATCATGTCACTCCAGAATGTCACCTCGCGACGTCACCCACGATGTTGCCTGACGTTTCTCGCGACGTCTGCTGACGTCACTCGCGATGTCACGCCTGACATCACCCTTATGATGTCCAGTGTGTTCATGTTTCACAGTGATCATTTTATTTTCATTATTTTTCGAGAAGTTTGAGAGAAGAGATAAGTCGAGTGTTCATTATTTCTCTCAGTTAGTGTTCTCACATGTTCGAGTATGGCTTAGTGACGATTTTTATACAGAAAAGCGTCTGTAAGCTATGTTGTACCACATGTGCAGTATGTGTGCAGTTTTCTCGTGTGTCCTATGTAGCACCTGTGTGTTACTTTGTCACCCGGTGTGTGTCCAGCGCCCCGGGCGCTTGACAGCTGACATTTGTCAGTCCAGGCGTCAGTTACGAGCGTCCGAGCGCCCTGTACAGAAAGCTCTTATTGTTTGCCGTCGTAGATGCCTTTGCTGAATTGTACCCACGACGATTCTCCCATCGAGACAGTTCCACTTCACCTCCTAGACCGTCAGTCCAGTTATTGCAGATGACCAGTCTGGGGATGCTTACACTGCCCTCTGCTGTAACTTCTACTGTCGAGAGATGACACTCGCCGAGCCGCAGTTAAGCCTGTTGGCAGGCAACTGTCAGCCTCGTGTCACAGCTTCAGTGAGCAGCCTGCACAAAGGTGTCACTTTGACTGCTAGCCAACTCACTACAGTATGGTGTATGCGGTCAGATGTTGCCGAGTCGTCCTGTCATGACTCACTCCACACTCGCCAGCAGCGACAGCTCCAGCGACAGTACCAGTCAAGGAATGTCCTCCTGCATCACTTGCCAGTCCTGTCCTGTTGCGACTACTGACGCTGCTGCTTCACCTCCAGAGGAGACCGTAACCTGTTACGTCACAGCTCAGCCACAGCTATGTCTCCCGTGTTGCGTATGTATCCAGACGCAGGAAGGCATGCAGTGCTGCATTGGCGCTCACTACTCTAGACCACGAAGCACACCGTTTTTCTTCCCTCTCTGGAGGAAGTTTTTTTCCTATGTCCATATATTTATGTATATATGTATTTTTCTTTCGTGTTCTGGACCTGTTTTTTGCGAGAGAGACCCAATTTTTTTTAATGCTATTTATGGTCGGGACGACCATGGGTGCGTGACCGAGCAATGTAGACAGCCTGACTGTCTGCATAGACAGCCCATGCTGTCTGCCAGCTGAGTTCATATTTCGCGTCATGCTTTTTTTCCATAGTTTCCGCCAGAGAGCAAGCCTGGGCATACCCACGTGAGTCTGCCTCACCCCTGCCTCTCCCTCACTTGGCGCCCAGACCTCTCTCAGATAAGGCCTAACTCCTCTCCCTCTCGCAAGGCGCATGGCCCTGGGCCATGGCCACAGACACACAGCTTGTGTACCCCACACTTTATACAAATAAAGTAAGAAGCCTCCAAAGCTTTATCATTTGCATCTTCCGCTCTGCAAACTCCAAATAAATTGTTGTTATACAATTCAGCCATAAATATGCTAGCTGAGGATAATAGATGCCCTCCATGATGCTGTCCGGAAACACTGCTGCGAATCCGAAGCCATCTGATGACTTAGAACCATCGGTGTACACTGCGATGGCATGGGAATGAGAATGGATGCGTCTAGAAAAAGAGGCAAGAAACTGCCGAGGTAGTGTGGCTTCAGCAAGGCAGAGCAAAAGAACAGACACGGACAGCAGGAACTTCCCAAGGGGTAGGGGAAAGGGAGATGCCACATGAACATAGAAAGGTAGTAGCTGAACGGAAGAGAAGAGCGAATGTTGACGAAAGTAAAGAGACGAAGAAAACAGGGTTGACGAACAAATAAAGAGCGTCTACTAACATCTGTGACAATCCTATACATGGAAGGAATGCGAAGGTCATGGGGCGAACATATTGCGAAGGCAATGTGCATCATGACGATCGGACAAGGATGGAATGTTCGCTTCTACATAGAGGCTCTCAACCGGAAAGAATGAAATGCACCAAGGCATAAATGCAATCCCTGGTGATGGATGGGGTTAGGGCTGGAAAGAGTAGCAGGGAGGCCGCCTAATATATCTGGTCACCATAATCGAGTTTTGATAAAATTAGGGCTGAATGCATGCAAAGCAGAGTTCTACGATCCTTTTCATGAAAGGTGTGCTAGGGTTTTGGAGGTTCAGCTGGCTAAGACAGGTCTCCTTCTGTATCACGTTCTGGGATACGTGAGCCGTATAGGTACAATGGATGATCAGAGACCACTGAACGTAGGAAACGTAATTTGATGAGTTTTGCACTAGAAAATTTAAACTCGTGAGTGGTGGCTCAATCGAAACCATGTTTATGGCAACCTGGTTGATGGCATGAGGTGACAATCAGCACCCGCACAAGCTATGGCAAAGTCATCAACATAAAGCGATGACCAAATATTGGATGGGAGAAGAGATGCCAGATTATTTATAGCAAGAAGAAAGAGTATTGTGCTCAGAACACATCCCTGGGGGACGCCTTCAGCTTGGACAAACTCAGGGAAAACACATTACTAACCCTGATACAGATACGGAAATGTCTTTCAGTTAAGAAGGCCTTAATGAAAAATGGTAGATGCCACGGAGGCCTAAGGAGTGGCGTGAGCCAAGATATTATACCTCCAAGTTGTGTCATAAGCCTTTCAAGGTCAAAAAGATGGCGATAACTGAGTTGTTATTAGCAAAGGCATTACTAATATACGTATCCAAGCGCAGCAAGGGTCAATGGCAGAACGCCCTTACGAAAGCCATATTAACTAGTGGAGAGACTACTGTGAGTCTCTAAATACCACATCAAACGTCTATTAACTAGACTATTCATCACCTTCAAACTGCACTGGTAAGAGCAATGGGACGATAGTGGGAGGTATCATGTCCCATAGTATCC
>WNWK01032799.1:0-21629 GCA_009830355.1 Cherax destructor
GCTGAATGTTTGACTGTGGTAATCTATAGATGTTTATAACTGTGAGAGGTTTTTGTAGGTATTTGGATTTAAATTTAGCTATTATATATTCTCCATGTTCATCTCTTGTGCATGTATTGTTAATACATTCAAGCTGGTCTGAGTAGAACATAGCTGTGCCACCTCCTTGTTGGTCTGGCCGACTTGCCTAACCTTTAGGGATGACCTACTTCCACATTTGGATTTGCCAAATGTGATACCACCTACGACTGCTGCCCCTCACCTCCCTATAGTATATAAGCCACTTCTTCGCACATATGACCATAACACTAGACACAGAGCACTCCTCGATGTTCCCCGTGTCCATCTAACACTATGTAAAAACTCAATGCATATAAAAGGCACGAAAATTTGGAATTCATTACCTGTCATTGCCAAAGAAACCCTGCCTGTACCCCAATTCAAAACGATGCTAAAAAACCACCTTCTCACCCAAACCTAAATGCACAATATCAAACATTCCCAACAAAGTAAAATAATCACATAAATGTAAAAACCTGATTAATCACTTAAATGTAAAAACCTGTTATGAATAATACATACTAAGCTAACTGTTCCTATAACATTTACATTATAATGACCACATAAACTGTAATTGCAATGCAGCTAATTGTTTTAAATTGTTATCTCACTCAATTAATTGCATTGTTACTATTAATAAATTATTATGTTCAACTTATATTCAAATTATACAACTTAGATACACAATTATACTTATTTTATAAATTATCAACCATAATTTTTTACCATGTAGTCTACTATTACTTAATCTTAAGAATGCCTGCAATGCACAGCATATTAGGGGCTTTTGGCATGTACACCTCTTTTATACCTATGTATCATTGTATCATGTCTACCTAACTATGTATCATTTTACCATGTCTAAATAAACTATTATTATTATTATTATTATTATTATTATTATTATTATTATTATTATTATTATTATTATTATGCTGTATTCTTTTCAAAATTGATGGACTGAAAACATCGACTCAAGGCTGAAGGATTGTTTACCTCAAACTCCTCCTGTTCTTCACCATTCTCCTTTGTATGGACTGATGAAGCCACTGTGTGGCAAAACATTTCCTGTCGGTTCTCTGAACCATTTATCTGCACTTCTGTCATAAACTGTATAAATTTATATTTTAATATATGAACCGATTAAGATAAAGTAATATATTTAACTGTCCAGCTATTAAACACTGCCTGAACATTCACTATTTAACATAGGTGTCCCTTGCACTTACTCCCAGAATCAATAGCATAATTTTTTTTAGAATTTTATAATAATGGGTTCAAGCCGTAGTTATACGCCATGAGCTCAGCTCACTCAGATAAGCTGTGAGCGGTAAATTTGAGCCTATATATGAGAGAATGCATCTACGTATGTTGTAAGTGTGCACCATACTAAACAAATCCTGCAGCTTGCAGTGCATAATGAAAAAAAAAAACTGCGACCTCTGTTTTTGGATTAAAACAGCGACTTTGCGGTGTATTTTCTTATGTTTTTTACAGTATTCATGGTTTCTTGTCTCATTTGATAGAATTGAAGATATATCACAGAAATAGAGATGATTTTGATTGGTTTTAGTACTGAAAATAGCTAGAAACTGAGCTCAAAGTAGCGGAAATGTTCAACGGTAAACAAATCACATCGCACGTCCAATACACGTCAGCTGGTGGGTCTAATGTTCGTTCACAAATGCACTGATATTATTTATACAATTATTACAATATTGCATAATAATGAATAAAAATCCATTATGTGAATAAAAAATCAAAGTGGAATTCATTTGTAAAGCCTGGAAACATAACTAATAAACAGAGGAAATGTTATTTTAGTGCCAGGAATGCCTGCATTTTTTATTCTGGACCTTATTTTGAAATTGGAATATTTTGAACTTTGTGTAAAATTGGCCAAATACCCAATTTCCAATCACTTTATTGGGTAGTTGAAATAGTTGACTGGGCAATTTCTTATAATATCATCTTTATTTACTACAAGTACATGTACATGGTATACAGGCCTAGCTGACATCAATGACATACAGCGGACCCTCGGTTTTCGCCGAAAATTCTTTCCAGAATGCTGCTCAAGTGCCATTACCGAACGAATTTACTTCCTTAAGAAATAATGTCAAGTAGGTTAGTCTATTTCAGACCCCCAAAAATACACTTGCAAAAGCACTTACGAAAATACACTTACATAAATGTTCGAGTTTGGAGATGACCGAAAACCGAGGGACCACTGTACTACTATGTAGATGAATGGTTCAGAGAACCGACAAGTTATAAATTAGACACATATACAACACTTGGGTATCTTTATTGAGGAAAGCTTGCCACACAGTGGCTTCATCAGTCCAATACAGCAGAAGGTGTAAGGAGAGGAGGAGTTTGAGGAATCAGTCCTCGGCCTGGAGTCGATGTGTTCAGTCCATCAATCTTGTAGAAAGTACAGACAAAGGCATGAGAGCGCTATATACTATTGTAGTCAGGTGAGGCGAGCAGGAGGAGGCGGGTCATAGTGGTACCATCCACTAGTCGGTAGGTCTTGTCCAAGGTTGGACAAGTGTTGAAGAATCGTTGTCAAGATCCCAAGATGTTGCTGTGTCAGACAGGATGTAGATGAATGGTTCAGAGAACCGACAAGTTATAAATTAGACATCTACATCCTGTCTGACACAGCAACATCTTGGGATCTTGACAAACGAATTCTTCAACACTTGTCCAACCTTTGGACGAAGACCTACTTCGACTAGTGAATGGTACCACCATGACCCCGCCTCCTCCTGCTTCGCCTCACCTGACTACAGTATATAAGCCGCTTCTATGCCTCTGTACTGTACTTTCTACAAGATTGATGGACTGAACACATCAACTCCAGGCTGAGGGACTGATTACCTCAAATTCCTCCTCTCCTTACACCTTTCTGCTTTGTATTGGACTGATGAAGCCGCTGTGTGGCAAAACGTTTCCTCAATAAAGATACCCAAGTGTTGCATATGTGTCTAATTTATAACATACTACTATATAGAAAGCCCCTTGTTATGCTGAGCATTTCGGGCAAATTAGGTCAGTTTTGTCCCAGGATGTGACCCACACCAGTCGATTAACACCCAGGTACCCATTTTACACTAATGGGTGAACAGGGACAGCAGGTGTCTTATGGAAACACGTCCCTAATGTTTTCCAGCCGTACTGGAGGAGATTCAAGCCCCGGACCTCAGTGTGAGAGCTGAGTGTGCTAGCGATCGACCATCAAAGGGTCTTGTGCTCAATCGATAAAACAGAAGTAATACTAGCTAAATAACTAAGAATTTGGTTGACTGGAATAATGTAATTGACCTAAAATGGGAGTCAAAGTGGGCAAAATTGTCAATGCGCAAATATCGCCAATGCAGCAAAATTTGCGAGAGCATAATTTCGTCAATTTTACATCAAATTTCATACTTTTTGTTTTATTACCTTCAGAAAAATATTCTCTACCATTTCATAAGAAAAATTAACAAAAATTTTTTTTTTAAATTCTTGGACCCTGTGGACAAGTTTCAGATCGGGGGTCTGGACCCTCAAAGGGTTAAGGGTAGAGGTACCGTACTTCCCACCTCAGTTTACAGCAAGGTGAATATGACAATGGTCCATTACTGACAAGGCATAATTCATCAGTGACATAAACACTTCTTGAATAATCATATATAGTATAATTAAGATATGCATTTAAATTAAGCATCTGCATAATTTAAATGCACTATAATATAAATGATATAGACAAAAAATCCTCATATAAATTTTTAAACTTTCACTTTAAATCATGTAAATAATAGACAAAAATCATTTTTAAATTTCCATCCTTTAACCAGTTACACTAACATTGTTTTTTTTTCAATAAGTCAGCCGTCTCCCACCGAGGCAGGGTGACCCAAAAAGAAAGAAAATCCCCAAAAAGAAAATTACAAACATTAATATAATTACGTATACGTATATAAAATTATAATTATACATAAAATTATATATAATTATATATAAATCAAAATCATTCATCTGCTAATATCGTAAGTGAACCTACCGATCTCTCTTGGGTTTGGGAAGGCAAAAGGCTGTGGTTGACTAATAAGTGTGAAAAAGAGAACATTTGTGAAATCCATAAATTGTGTCAGATCTCCATCCTCCAAGGACACAGGCATGCCATAGTTGCGGGTAAAATCCATGCCTTCCAGGTCAAAGATGGACTGAAAAACAAGTTATTCTTTATGTTATTATTATTATTTTTATTAAAATCATGGGGGAATGCTAAACCCATAAGGGTAATGGGGAATAAGAGACAATCAGATATGATGTGAGGAAGGAGAGGGTAGCTCCAATTTCTTAGATCAAGAGCCCTTTACTTGTATCACGGCACCTCACTTGAAGGGTTATTACTGATGTAACTTTTAATGCTAGATAATTTAACACAAATATTTAATTTAGTTGTACATTAGACTGTTATAAAAAAACACATTTCGATAATAAGTACTGTATAATATTCTGTGCAATACAGCAGGGGCTTACAGGCAACTAATTTCAGTACACCTTGGGCCTGTTGTGTTTCATATTTTTTTAAAAGTGTTCCTTTCTGAAAAACTCACTCCCTCATTTCATCCACAGATCACCTGTTGAAGACAAGCATGCATGAAAGCCCATTTAAGGGAGTGCGTGACGAGCTGGTCATTTCTGAGATGAATGAGAAGGAAGTGTCGAATCGTCATGTAAGGGTCTTGGTCGTTTGGATGCTGGACCGGAGGTGGTCCGACGTGTGACGGGCGAGCAATCCGAAAATTGCCGCATCATAGAGGGAGAAGCCGGAATCAAGGTCAGAGAAGAGCGAAGGTCAGACGTGTCAAAAGGGCCGGTCGGAACCCCGGTACTTGAAGCAGGTGACGAACAGGCACCAGCAAGAGGTACAGGGGTATTGGAGGTGTCCGAAGAGTTGTCCATTAACGAGGTAGGGTTAGAACTGGGTGCGGTATCAGGAAGGGGCCTGGGGGTAGTAGGTTCATGGATTGGGTCGGCCATGGTTAGGTTACTTCTTTCTTTTTGTTTTTAAGAAAAAAAAAAGAAGAAAAGAAAAGAAAAAGAAAAAAAAAGAATAAAAAAAGGGGGGAACGTGGAAGAATAGCTCCTAGGAGGAATGAAAGGGGCGTAAATCACCCTCTGCGCCCAAGAGGACCTCAACACCGCAAGTAGTGCAGATGCTGCATGGAACCCGTGCCATACCCTACCCTTCATGCCAGTAAACCAGCAATCCGGGATAGCAACCTCACATCCACCGAGCCACCTCGGCGGACAAAAGAGAGGACGGCCGGATACCCGCCACAAAGCATACCTCCTTCGGCCACCACCCCCGGAATCCAAAAGGTGGCCTCCAGAGATACACCCGTCGCCCGAAAGATACCCAAAGCCACCCTCCGGGAGACCGGAGAGGGATCGGAACATCCCCAGGCGATCCAGATTCCACGGCAAACTACACCACCGCCAAGAACCTCAATGGAATGGGATGGACTACAGAACCCTTCCCCCTACCTAGGAACTAGAATGCCTGTGGAGAGAAGCTCACAGGGTTAAAATGGGAAGGGAATAAGGGAGGGATGAAGAGGAGGAGGAGGAGGAAAGGAAAAAAGGGAGGATGGGGAAGATGGGATAGGGAAGGGGGATTGGGGGGTAATTAGGTTCGGTCTGAGGAAGAAGACCAAAAGGTCTAATTCCTCAGACCAAGAGCCTCTTCACCACGCCAAGGAGCCCCCCTTGAAGAGGATTCCATTCCATTATTCTACCATTCTATGAAGAAAATATTTCTAGTATCCTCTAAGCTCTCTTTTTTTTCTCAGTTTAAAATCATTTTCATCTTTTTATTTTTATTTGACATTTATTATATATTTATGGTATTATGTCAAAATTCCTTCTCCTGTATAAATTACTAAAATTTAAAAAGGAAACGTTTTGTTTTTCTTTTTAGGTTACCCTGCCTCAGTGGAATATGGCCAGTTCGTTGAAGAAAAAAAATATTATGTCAACTCATTTTTTCACAAATCAGCCAATGAGGACATGTTCAGCATTTGCAGTTTTTATTTTTACACTATCGAATTTTGCAGGCTAAGAGTTTTCATACCTCAACTCATTCCAAAGCCTACCCTAACTAGGGTATGCTACCACCCCCAGGATGCTACCCACAACAGTCCACTAAAACCCAGGTATAGGGTTTTAGTGGACTGCTAGAACATGGGCAACAGGTATAGGGAAATTTTTCCCAACATTTCTAGTTACCCAAGACTGAACCTGGGTATTTCTCTTGTGAACTGAAGGTGCTACCAGTGAGTTATGAATCTTTTTCATAACTTCTTTTAGCTTTTCAAGACAGTTTGCAACTTGTCTTTGGACATTCTCAAATCATTCACATTTTTTCTAGGTGAAGACACCACACCACTGCAAACTAAAGAAAATAATATACAAAGCATCAAAGTTGGTGTCAAAAACCAGGGATGCCAAGCCCATGTTGACACTTTTCAGGTCGCTTGTTCTATCTAGGCTGGAATATTGCTGCACACTAACTGCACCTTTCAAGGCAGGTGAAATTGCTGACCTAGAAAATGTGCAGAGAACCTTCACGGTACGCATAACTGCGATAAACCACCTCAATTACTGGGAACTAGGTGTTTAGCGCTTCTTTTGATTATAATAATAATACAGTAGATCGTCATTTAGCACGAGATTATGTTGCACGTTATGGGTATTGTACGATTGAAGAATTGTGGCACATTATTATCTAACACGACGTAAAAATGATATTACACGGTTCGCGGGAGGGGAACATTTTTTTTATGCATGGTAGCCCGCAGTGGGTTAAACCATTGAGTCAGTGGGGGTCCTACTGAGGGTGGCTATGAGCCACATCAAGTGTTTAATGCTGACGAGAGAAGTGTTTTCTGGAAGAAAATGCCAACACGAACTTATATCAGTCAGCAAGAGAAAAGTGCACCAGGCTTCAAGACAGCAAAGGATCGCTTCACCTTGCTCCTTTTCGGTAATGCATCAGGTGATTTCAAGTGTAAGCCCAATCCTTGTGCTTAGAGGAAAAGGGAATTTGTTTTTCCTTCCCACAAACTGTAAGTTTATTCAGATACATGGGGCCAGGAGCTGAGTCTCGACCCCTGCAACCACAATTAGGTGAGTACAGTTACATTGATTATCATACATAGCAGCATATGTGTAGAGAACCTAGGATAACCCAAAAAAAGTCAGACAATGGAAATAAGTCACTCTGACTTTTTTGGGTTATCCTAGGTTCTCTCACATATGCTCATGATGATAATCTTTGTAACTGTATCTGTGTATACCTGAATAAACTTACTTACAGTTTGCGGGAAGGAAAAACAAATAACCATTCCCACAAGTAGCCGTCGTGTTGTGGTTCAGCGTACACGTCCACCCGCCTTCCCCAGCCACCCCGGACCCCACCATCCCAACATTCGTACGTATTTCATAAGCGTCAAAAAAAAGTCCTCTGCTACAAGCTAGCTGTGTTTGTGAAGAATGAGAGAGAGTGAATTGTGTTTTAATCTTTAAATTACTATATCTTGTATCTGCCAAGCAATCATGACACCCAGTAGGCATACTAGTGTTGCTCAAAGTGGCAAGAAAAGGTATAATAATTTAAGTCTAAGAAATAACGAAGAAAACAAAGATATTAGACAAGACATAACCTGTGGAAAATATTGGTATTTTCCAAAAGTTGTAATTGATAAACTTTCCAATATGAGTAGATATCATTAATGTGTTGCTGTTGGCTTAACATTAACTGAAAAGAACCAACGAATTAACACGCATGCGCGAGAGGCCTCGTGAAGTGGGCAGGGAGCTGGGTAGAGGGGAATGGGCAGAGTGTGAACAGCGAGCCTAGCGACCCGAGATCAGGTGGTGAAATGGCCTGTCGAATTTGGAGACTCCGCCCACCAAATCGGATTTAATTACCTCCTTTCGTAATGTGGAGGAATATCCAGTGACGCGGGGAATATCAAGTGGGACAATCGGTCCAGGAGGTCCAGTAATCGGACAATAATTGTGAAATAAGGTGCCGCCGGCGAGTGACGCGGCCATAGGCCTATTTGAACTGAGTGAAATGACCATACGGCAGGATAAAGTCGTAACCCTGATGCTGGGGAGTTCATCTTAGAAGAGACTGAAATATATTCGATGAACTTTGGGAAATGGTGAATATAGTGAAACCGAGTTGTAAATAATCAGGGGTTGATTGTACCGGGCGAGGCTAGCTTGGGTACGCCATACCCCGACCGCCATATTGGACGCGGTTGAAATGAACTAACATATCGCAAGTTATCTACTCGAAATCCAAGTACTATCGAGACTGTGAATGTGTATAAACTAGTGGGGCATTAAGCCAGGATATACGTAATATGTAAAGTTATACGTATAAACAGTACAAAAGGTCGGATTAGTGAGAGGATCTGATTCGCTACCCCGACCAACCACATGTTAACTAACGCCCGGTCCCGTGGGCGTATAAGAGTGCACGGAAATTAACCTTCCTTGACTCGACGAGACAGCTACTACCATCGCGATCGAATCAGATCGCAGGAGGACGTCAACAACGGAACGACTCCCTCATCTAAAGCTAAGTACTCTGCTTGCAACTTTGTTATTGGCCAATGATATTGTTACGCACAGTAGATGTACTTTAGCTAGGTCAACGATCTACAATACACCGCTATGATGCTGTTAATTAGGTGAGTGTTGGTCATTTTAATTTAACTGTGTGTTCTCTATCTCTTCTCCTGATTGATCAGTTGTTTAATAACTAATACTGTCCACTTAAATTTAACATAACATAATTATAATAAATGATCTTCTCAGATTTATTTATACTGGTCCAGAGTGCAGTGGGCTAACGAGAATATTGAAGGTACCCCCTCGGTGCGGCCAGGAGCGGGTAAAGTTCTCACATACCTTAAAGGGAATGACTGCGGTAAAATTATATGAGTATGTCATCTCCCTGGGAGTTTGTTTATTGCTAGTGGCGGTGTCCCAGATAGACTTATCTCTCACAATTCCCCACATAACCCGTGGTCGTAATGAAGTGTTACTTTGTACACATAAAAAGAGGTAAACATAAGTATGTGTGACTGACTTACTTGACTGACTTACTAACTGACTGACTTACTGACTGACTTACTGAATTACTTGACTGACTTACTGAATGACTTGACTTACTTGACTGACTTACTGAATGATTTGACTGACTTACTGAATGACTTGACTGACTTACTGAATGGCTTGACTGACTTACTGAATGACGACTTACTGAATGACTTGACTGACTAACTGAATGACTTGACTGACTTACTGAATGACTTGACTGACTTACTGAATGACTTGACTGACTTTCTGAATTCCAGTGGTCCCTCGGTTTTCGTGCATCTCCAAACTCGAACATTTATGTAAGTGTATTTTCGTAAGTGCTGTTGCAAGTGTATTTTTGGGGGTCTGAAATAGACTAACTTACGTGACATTATTTCTTAAGGAAGTAAATTCCTTCGGTAATGGCACTTGAGCAGCATTCTGGAACAAATTTTCGGCGAAAACCGAGGGACCACTGTACTTGACCTGACTTTCTGAATGACTTGACTGACTTGCTGAATGACTTGACTGACTTACTGAATGACTTGACTGACTTACTGAATCACTTGACTGACTTACTGAATCGCTTGACTGACTTACTGAATGGCTTGACTGACTTACTGAATGGCTTGACTGACTTACTGAATGACTTGACTGACTTACTGAATGACTTGACTGACATACTGAGTCACTTGACTGACTACTGAGTCACTTGACTGACTTACTGATTCACTTGACTGACTTACTGATTCACTTGACTGACTTACTGAATCACTTGACTGACTTACTGAATCACTTGACTGACTTACTGAATCACTTGACTGCCTTACTGAATCACTTGACTAACTTACTGAATCACTTGACTGACTTACTGAATCACTTGACTGACTTACTGAATCACTTGACTGACTTACTGAATCACTTGACTGAATTACTGAATCACTTGACTGACTTACTGAATCACTTGACTGACTTACTGAATGACTTGACTGACTTACTGAATGACTTGACTGATTTACTGAATGACTTAAAGTTAGACACTCAGTACAACCATCGACTTCAGTTCCAGAACCTCTACTATCCACCTCAGCCCAGTAGGGCCACAGCATAACTCTCCACTCTCTTCACAATCATCCACAAACACCAGCACCCACAATTTAAGGTAAATACTATTATTTCTGTTACATTTGTAGTCTTAAGCAGTAAAAACAACATAATACATCACGATAATGAACTACAATTACATATTCACTTTTATTTTTGTAAGATCTGTTGGTCTAAAAAAAACTTGTTTGGCTTTTTGGGGGCTCCCAGGAACGTAACCCTACTTTTTCCATAAGTTCTTTTAATTATCTTACACAACATTTTCAGGAATGTAAATACAGTGGACCCCAAGTTTCGTAAGGTTCTTATTTCGTAAACATCGTGTTTCGAGAATCGTAAACTGGCTCGTGTTTCGTAACGTATTAGACCTGTCCGCCTGCTCCGCGCCTGCGCAGAACGCAGGATGCCCGCCAGTGAAGCGTTGTTTACCATTGAGAGAACATTACCCAGAGCCCTCTTTCAAACATTCACAATACATTTGGTGTCTTTTTTGGTGGTTTAGTGACTGTCACTGTGAAATAAGTCACCATGGGTCCAAAGAAGCTTCCTAGTGGCACCCCTGTGGGAGCATTCATGCAGTGAGTGTAGCATTCATGCAGTGAGTGTAGCAGGCATGCAGGGAGTTTAGCAGGAATGCATGGAGTGTAGCATTCATGCAGGGAGTTTAGCAGGCATGCAGGGAGTTTAGCAGGCATGCAGGGAGTGTAGTATTCATGCAGGAAATTTAGCATTCATGCAGTGAGTGTAGCATTCATGCAGTGAGTGTAGCAGGCATGCAGGGAGTTTAGCATTGATGCAGGGAGTTTAGCATTGATGCAGGGAGTTTAGCATTGATGCAGGGAGTTTAGCATTGATGCAGGGAGTTTAGCATTTATGCAGGGAGTTTAGCATTGATGCAGGGAGTTTAGCATTCATGCAGTGAGTGAGAGTGTTAGCATTCATGCAGAGGAGTTTAGCATTCATGCAGTGAGTGTAGCATTCATGCAAGTTGAGTGGTAGCATTCATGCAGGAGTGTAGCAGGCATGCAGGGAGTTTAGCATGATGCAGGAGTTTAGCATTCATGCAGGGAGTTTAGCATTCATGCAGGGAGTTTAGCATTCATGCAGGAGTTAGCATTCATGCAGTGAGTGTGATGCATTCGATGCAGGGAGTTTAGCAGGATGCAGGGAGTTTAGCATTATGCAGGAGTTTAGCATTGTGCAGGGAGTTTAGCATTGATGCAGGAGTTTAGCATTGATGCAGGGAGTTTAGCATTGATGCAGGGAGTTTAGCATGTGCGGAGTTTACATTGATGCAGGAGTTAGCATTGATGCGGAGTTTAGCATTCATGCAAGGAGTTTAGCATTCATGCAGGAGTTTAGCAGTACAGTTTGGAATTCAGCTAATTTTATCATGAATAGCTTTCGCCGGGATTGTGTCGAGATATTTTAATAAATATATTTAAAAACGGGTAGTAGGTTGGTAGACAGCAACCGCCCAGGGAGGTACTACCGTCCTGCCAAGTGAGTGTAAAACGAAAGCCTGTAATTGTTTTACATGATGGTAGGATTGCTGGTGTCTTTTTTCTGTCTCATAAACATGCAAGATTTCAGGTACATCTTGCTACTTCTACTTACACTTAGGTCACACTACACATTCATGTACAAGCATATATATACACACCCCTCTGGGTTTTCTTCTATTTTCTTACTAGTTCTTGTTCTTATTTCCTCTTATCTCCATGGGGAAGTGGAACAGAATTCTTCCTCCGTAAGCCATGCGTGTCGTAAGAGGCGACTACAATGCCGGGAGCAAGGGGCTAGTAACCCCTTCTCCTGTATATATTACTAAATGTAAAAGGAGAAACTTTCGTTTTTCCTTTTGGGCCACCCCGCTTCGGTGGGAAACGGTCGACGTGTTGAAAGAAAAGATTTAAAAACGGAGAGCAAATAATACAGAACATTTTCAGATGTATAGCGTGACAGTTGCAAGTCTCTCCCGCAAACTGTGTCGCGTCAGCACATTTCATTTTGGACAATGCATTTGTTTTTTTTATTCATGCAGGGAGTGTAGCAGGCATGCAGGGAGTGTAGCAGGCATGCAGGGAGTGTAGCAGGCATGCAGGAGTGCATAGCATGCAGGAGGTAGCAGCATGCAGGAGGTAGCAGGCATGCAGGGAGTGTAGCAGGCATGCAGGGAGTGTAGCAGGCATGCAGGGAGTGTAGCAGGCATGCAGGGAGTGTAGCAGGCATGCAGGGAGTGTAGCAGGCATGCAGGGAGGTAGCAGGCATGCAGGAGTGAGCAGGCATGCAGGAGTGTAGCAGGCATGCAGGGAGTGTAGCAGGCATGCAGGGAGTGTAGCAGGCATGCAGGAGTGTAGCAGGCATGCAGGAGTGTAGCAGGCATGCAGGGAGTGTAGCAGGCATGCAGGGAGTGTAGCAGGCATGCAGGAGTGTAGCAGGCATGCAGGGAGTGTAGCAGGCATGCAGGGAGTGTAGCAGGCATGCAGGAGTGAGCAGGCATGCAGGAGTGCAGGCATGCAGGGTGTAGCAGGCATGCAGGGAGTGTAGCAGGCATGCAGGGAGTGTAGCAGGCATGCAGGGAGTGTAGCAGGCATGCAGGGAGTGTAGCAGGCATGCAGGGAGTGTAGCAGGCATGCAGGGAGTGTAGCAGGCATGCAGGGAGTGTAGCAGGCATGCAGGGAGTGTAGCAGGCATGCAGGGAGTGTAGCAGGCATGCAGGGAGTGTAGCAGGCATGCAGGGAGTGTAGCAGGCATGCAGGGAGTGTAGCAGGCATGCAGGGAGTGTAGCAGGCATGCAGGGAGTGTAGCAGGCATGCAGGGAGTGTAGCAGGCATGCAGGAGTGTAGCAGGCATGCAGGGAGTGTAGCAGGCATGCAGGGAGTGTAGCAGGCATGCAGGGAGTGAGCAGGCATGCAGGGAGTGTAGCAGGCATGCAGGAGTGTAGCAGGAGTGGGATTCCCCTTCGTAGAGGCTGAAGAATTCCTCCCCCAACAAGTGTTTAATTGTGATGAAACATGCCTGTTTTGGAAGAAAATGCCCAAGAGGACCTTCATTACTCATTACCCTATCTTCCAGATGCCTGCAACACTTCAATAAAAGTAAGTAAATGTATATATATATTATTTTTAATTATTTTGTATGTGAATATTTTTTTGTGGAACGGATTAATTGTATTAACATTATTTCTTATGGGAAATAATGGTTCGAATTTTGTAAACTTTGTGTTAAGTAATAGCTCCTGGAACGGATTAATTACGATACACGGGGGTCCACTGTACCGTGCTAAATGACGATCTACTGTAATAATAATACTGGGAACGCTAGAAGTTCCTAAACCTGTACTCCCTAGAATGCAGGCGGGAGAGATACATTATTATATACACGAGGAAAATTCTCGAGGGATTAGTACCAAACTTGCACACAAGTCACTCCCTACGAAAGCAAAAGACTCAGCAGGCGATGTAACACCCCCCCAATGAAAAGCAGGGGTGCCAATAGCATGTTGAGAGACAACACAGTAAGTGTCATGGGCCCAAGACTGTTCAACTGCCTCCCAGCATACATCAGGGGGATTACCAACAAACCCCTGGCTGTCTTCAAGCAGGCACTGGACAGGCACCTAAAGTCGGTACCTGACCAGCCAGGCTGTGGTTCGTACGTTGGACTGCGTGCGGCCAGCAGTAACAGCCTGGTTGATCAGGCTCTGATCCAATATGAGGCCTGGTCACAGACCGGGCCGCAGGGGCATTGACCCCTGGAACTCTCTCCAGGCTCCAGGCTAAAGGAGGAAACACGAGAAACTCACATGCTTCAATAGTAAACTTTAAAACAGCATTCTGATCTTTGGATGGAAAAATGGTAAAAAATACTGTAGTTGGTCACAATAAATGTTGCACTAAAATTTACAGTATTTTTATTTCTTTTATTAAAACAGGACATCTTTCATGCATCATATGGTAGAAAGTTAAAAGTGAACATAGATAAGAGTAAGGTGATGATGGTATCAAACGATTTAAATAAAGAAAAATTGGATATCACATTGGAGAGAGGGATTATGGAAGAAGTAAATGTTTTCAGATATTTGGGAGTTGATGTGTCAGCGGATGGGTTTATGAAGGATGAGGTTAACCATAGAATTGATGAAGGAAAAAAGGTGAGTGGTGCATTGAGGTATTTGTGGAGACAAAAAACGTTATCCATGGAGGCAAAGAAGGGAATGTACGAAAGTATAGTGGTACCAACACTCTTATATGGGTGTGAAGCATGGGTTGCAAATGCTGCAACGAGGAGGAGGCTGGAGGCAGTGGAGATGTCCTGTCTAAGGGCAATGTGTGGTGTAAATATTATGCAGAAAATTTGGAATGTGGAAATTAGGAGAAGGTGTGGAGTTACTAAAAGTATTTGTCAGAGGGCTGAAGAGGGGTTGTTGAGGTGGTTTGGGCATTTAGAGAGAATGGATCAAAGTAGAATGACTTGGAGAGCGTATAAATCTGTAGGGGAAGGAAGGCGGTGTAGGGGTCGTCATAGAAAAGGGTGGAGGGAAGGGGTAAAGGAGGTTTTGTGGGCGAGGGGCTTGACTTCCAGCAAGCATGTGTGAGCGTGTTAGATAGGAGTGAATGGAGACGAATGGTTTTTGGGACATGACGATCTGTTGGAGTGTGAGCAGGGTAACATTTTGTGAAGGGATTCAGGGAAACCAGTTAATTGATTTAGTTGGACTTGAGTCCTGGAAATGGGAAGTACAATGCCTGCACTTTAAAGGAGGGGTCTGAGATAGTGACAGCTGGGAGGGACTATTCTCAGCTGTCGTATCTGAGCTCCTCTGCAAAGACAGTGATTATGTATGAGTGTGGTGAAAGTGTTGAATGATGATGAAAGTACTTTCTTTTTGGGGATTTTCTTTCTTTTTGGGTCACTCTGCCTCGGTGGGAGACGGCGGACTTGTTGAAAAAAAAAAAAAAAAAAATCTGAACTTTATATCTCCTTAGTTTGCAGTTTCCATATTTGCCTTTCACGGAGTGCTATACAAAATGCTTTCTTGAAACAAAAGTACTATGATATTAACAAGAATCTCATATCTTACATATGTTACATTCCTGAAAATTGGCACTTTATGTGAAATCTGGACTGAAGAACATATGGGAAAAATTGGGTTACTTTTGTGATGCTTCGAAAAAAGTCAATCAGGTTTTTAAACTTCATAATTCAATAAAAATAATAATTTTCATAATTTACATTGTAGATGGTGTTATTTACTGACTTGGAAATGTTTGGAGGACGCTGATGTGACCTACTAGGCCTAGCTGGATGTACAGAGGTTTATAATAATATAATTGCAGATAAAATAGTAAAATAAACTAAATTTACCTTAGTTTAAATTCTGTTTGCTGGAGCTTGTTGACATAGAAATATTATCAATGAGTGGGACAAACTACCTAGTGGAGTTTTATAAAATTTTACAGTTTTGGTAGCTTTAAAAAACAGGTTGGGTAAATTAGTGAGAAGGGTTGGGTTTGAGAAAAACTTGCCTAGCATGGGCCATTAAGCTTGCTGCAGTGCTCCTATGTTCTTATGTTATTATATAGGACAGCAATGGTTTAGCAAAAAGAGTTGTGTATGAATGGCTGAGAGAAGGACCTACATAGCGCATCCCAGTGAACCTATTGCAGCGCTCCTTTAAATAATTTACGAAATCAATGGCTTAGCAATAGAGGTGTCTATGATTGGCTAAGAGCAAGACCAGCCAGTAGGCCTACTGGAGTGTTCTTATTTTAAGAAAGCTTTGCTTCTATATGACTCAGGGTCTTGTTCAATCAAAAAATGTGCATATTTACCAATGCTGTACCACGGAGAATCTCAGGAATAATTTCCTAAACTTTACAGCATAGTCATGCAGTCATTTTCCTGTGAGCCATCGACCTGGGTACAATACTTTAACAGCAATTTATTGAAAACAAAATCTTTGAACATGTGAAATGTGAGATTCTACAGTTTTACATTATGTTGCTGAATATTTGACAGCATAATGAAGCATCAAAGTACCATGGGCTTTAGTTAATGATAGGAACGAAACCCACATGGAAACAAATATAGGAAAAAAAAAGTTGTTCTACATATTTCAACTTTGGTCTGTTTTAGAACCAGGGTATTTTATCATCTTTTCTCTAACAACTACTTCAAGAATTTTTACAGCGACACTTGTTTAGCATGACAGTCCTATGATGAATTCCAGACTCTACCATTCTACTTGTCAATAAATTCTTTCTGAATTGCATTTTTCACAATCTAAAATTGCAGTCTCTTGTTCTCCCTGTCAATGATGCCAAGAAATTTCATATTTTCTTGTATCCTTTCATAAACTTATTCTGGTTATCATATTTCCATTTTCCTTTTGTCAGCTAATGAGGCCATTTCCAGTGCTCTTTGCATATAATTACCTATGATACAAGTAGCTGCCCACTTATAGTTACAGGAATAAAGTTATGTTCCTGGTAGTTTGTATTTGTCTTTGTCCATGTGTATGTGTGTTTGTGTGTGTGTGTGTGTGTCTACCTACATGCATGCGTGCATAGTTTTTTGACGAGCAACTGAACCCTAGGTAAAAAAAATGAGACAAAATTTAAAACATGGAAAAATAGGATATCAAAGGATCTTGTACCCAATGAAAGCACATGTTAGTATTACAGGGAACAAGTTAATAAGGTTAAGGACCAAGCAAATGTCCACTCCATAGCTTTTACCTTTATCTGTTTTTCATTTAATGATTTAGATTTTTCTATCGACTTGCACCTTGACTGGAAACAACAGAAAGCATTGTTTTAAAAACATGAGGCTAACTAATGCAAATTCTAAATCCTAAAAGTTGTCATATTAAATATAACAAAATTACTCAAAGGTGAATATTGTTCCTTCAAGAAAATCAAGTACTGTACTTCTTCTTGTAGGTTCGCCGGTACGTACTGAATGTGGCATGTATCATATTTAGCTAATTAAACTATACAAATCTAAGAGCACTAAAATAAAATATTTATTTTATTTTATGTAAATAGTATACCGAATATACAGAAATATATGGTACACCGTATACAAGTACCATACAATATACAGGAGGGCCCCACTTTACAGCATTTTCCTTTACAGCATTTTGCTAATACAGAAGTTTTCAATTATACCCATTCTTCACTTATTCAGGGTTCCTACAATAAATATACAGTGGTACCTCGAGTTACGATATTTTTTCGTTCGAGAATGCTGTTCAAGTGCCATTACCAAACGAATTTATCCCCATAAGGAATAATGTAAAATAGACTAGTCCTTTTACACCCCCAAAAATATACTTACAAAAGCATTTAAAAAAATAAACTTACATAAAAGGGCGATTTTGGGGACCATCATAACTCGAGGTACCACTGTATTCATCACTCACTATACGCTAAGTATGAAAATATTTTAAGGTAAGTAATGTGTGTACTGGATATGCATTTTTTTTTTTGGGCCCAGCTCTACTGCTCACTTAATATATGATAGTGTAAACAAGTTATCAGGCATTTTTATGTATTTGAAAGTGAAAAAAAAAAATTATATTTCACTTTACAGCGATTTCTGGTTTACAGTGGTAGCCTAGAATATTTTTTTTTTTATTAACACATCAGCCGATTCCCACCAAGGCAGGGTGGCCCGAAAAAGAAAAACTTTCATCATTCACTCCATCACTGTCTTGCCAGAGGGGTGCTTTACACTACAGTTATAAAACTGCAACATTAACACCCCTCCTTCAGAGTGCAGACACTATACTTCCCATCTCCAGGACTGAAGTCCGGCCTGCCGGTTTTCCTGAATACCTTCATAAATGTTACTTTGCTCACACTCCAACAGCACGTCAAGTATTAAAAACCATTTGTCTCCATTCACTCCTATCAAATACGCTCACGCATGCCTGCTGGAAATCCAAGATCATCGCACACAAAACCTCTTTTACCCCCTCCCTCCAACCTTTCCTAGGCTGACCATTACCCCGCCTTCCCTCCACTACAGATTTATACACTCTCGAAGTCATTCTGTTTCGTTCCATTCTCTCTACATGTCCGAACAACCTCAACAACCCCTCCTCAGCCCTCTGGATAATAGTTTTGGTAATCCCGCACCTCCTCCTAATTTCCAAACTCCGAATTCTCTGCATTATATTCACACCACACATTGACCTCAGACATGACATCTCCACTGCCTCCAGCCTTCTCCTCGTTGCAACATTCATCACCCATGCTTCACACCCATATAAGAGTGTTGGTATAACTATACTCTCATACATTCCCCTCTTTACTTCCATGGACAAAGTTCTTTGTCTCCACAGACTCCGAAGTGCACCACTCACCCTTTTCCCCTCATCATTTCTATGATTCACCTCATCCTTCATAGACCCATCTGTTGACATGTCCACTCCCAAATATCTGAATACATTCACCTCCTCCATACTCTCTCCCTCCAATCTGATATCCAATCTTTTGTCACCTAATCTTTTTGTTATTCTCATCACCTTACTCTTTCCTATATTCACTTTCAATTTTCTTCTTTTACGTACCCTACATAATTCATTCACCAACCTCTGCAACTTCTCTTCAGAATCTCCCAAAAGCACAGTGTCATCAGCAAAAAGCAACTGTGACAACTCCCACTTTGTATTTGATTCTTTGACTTTTAACCCCACACCTCTTGCCAAGACCCTCGCATTCACTTCTCATACAACCCCATCTATAAATATATTGAACAACCACGGTGACATCACACATCCTTGTCTAAGGCCTACTTTTACTGGGAAATAATCTCCCTCTCTCCTACACACTCTAACCTGAGCCTATCCTCATAAAAGCTCTTCACTGCTTTCAGTAACCTACCTCCTATTCCATACACCTGCAACATCTGCCACACTGCCTCCCTATCCACCCTATCATATGCCTTTTCCAAATCCATAAATGCCACAAAAACCTCTTTACCCTTATCTAAATACTGTTCGCCTATATGTTTCACTGTAAACACTTGGTCTACACACCCCCTACCTTTCTTAAAGCCCCCTTGTTCATCTGCTATCCTGCTCTCCGTCTTACTCTTAATTCCTTCAATAATAACTCTACCATACACTTTACCTGGTATACTCAACAGACTTATTTTTTTTTTTTATTAACACATCGGCCGATTCCCACCAAGGCAGGGTGGCCCGAAAAAGAAAAACTTTCATCATCATTCACTCCATCACTGTCTTGCCAGAGGGGTGCTTTACACTACAGTTATAAAACTGCAACATTAACACCCCTCCTTCAGAGTGCCGGCACTGTACTTCCCATCTCCAGAACTCAAGTCCGGCCTGCCGGTTTCCCTGAATCCCTTCATAAATGTTACTTTGCTCACACTCCAACAGCACGTCAAGTATTAAAAACCATATGCCTCCATTCACTCCTATCAAATACGCTCACACATGCTTGCTGGAAGTCCAAGCCCTCGCACACAAAACTTCCTTTACCCCCTTCCTCCAACCTTTCCTAGGCTGACCCCTACCCCGCCTTCCCTCCACTACAGATTTATACACTCTCGAAGTCACTCTGTCTCGTACCATTCTCTCTACATGTCCAAACCACCTCAGCTCTCTGGACAATTGTTTTGGTAATCCCGCACCTCCTCCTAATTTCCAAACTCCGAATTTTCTGCATTATATTCACACCACACATTGACCTCAGACATGACATCTCCACTGCCTCCAGCCTTCTCCTCGTTTCAACATTCATCACCCATGCTTCACACCCATATAAGAGCGTTGGTATAACTATACTCTCATACATTCCCCTCTTTACTTCCATGGACAAGGTTCTTTGTCTCCACAGACTCCGAAGTGCTCCACTCACCCTTTTCCCCTCATCAATTCTATGATTCACCTCATCCTTCATAGACCCATCCGCCGACATGTCCACTCCCAAATATCTGAATACATTCACCTCATCCATACTCTCTCCCTCCAATCTGATATCCAATCTTTCGTCACCTATTCTTTTTGTTATCCTCATCACCTTACTCTTTCCTATATTCACTTTCAATTTTCTTCTTTTACACACCCTACCAAATTCATCCACCAACCTCTGCAACTTCTCTTCAGAATCTCCCAAAGCACAGTGTCATCAGCAAAAGCAACTGTGACAACTCCCACTTTGTATTTGCTTCTTTATCTTTTAGCCCAACACCTCTTGCCAAGACCCTCGCATTCACTTCTCTTACAACCCCATCTATAAATATATTGAACAACCACGGTGACATCACACATCCTTGTCTAAGGCCCACTTTTACTGGGAAATAGTCCCTTCCCTCCTACACACTCTAACCTGAGCCTCACTATCCTCATAAAAACTCTTCACTGCTTTCAGTAACCTTCCTCCTATTCCATACACCTGCAACATCTGCCACATTGCCCCCTATCTACCCTATCATACGCCTTTTCCAAATCCATAAATGCCACAAAAACATCTTTACCCTTATCCAAATACTGTTCACCTATATGTTTCACTGTAAACACTTGGTCTACACACCCCTACCTTTCCTAAAGCCCCTTGTTCATCTGCTATCCTGCTTTCTGTCTTACTCTTAATTCTTTCAATAATAACTCTACCATACACTTTACCAGGTACACTCAACAGACTTATTCCCCTATAATTTTTGCACTCTCTTTTGTCCCCTTTGCCTTTATACAAAGGAACAATACACGCTCTCTGCCAATCCCTAGGTACCTTACCCTCTTCCATACATTTATTAAATAATAGCACCAACCACTCCAAAACTATATCCCCACCTGCTTTTAACATTTCTATCTTTATCCCATCAATCCCAGCTGCCTTACCCCCTTTCATTCTACCCACTGCCTCACGAACTTCCCTACACCCACAACTGGCTCTTCCACACTCCTACAAGATGTTATTCCTCCTTGCCCTACACACGAAATCACAGCTTCCCTGTCTTCATCAACATTTAACAACTCCTCAAAATATTCTCTCCATCTTCCCGATACCTCTAACTCTCCATTTAATAACTCTCCTCTCCTATTTTTAACTGTCAAATCCATTTGTTCTCTAGGCTTCCTCAACTTATTAATCTCATTCCAAAACCTTTTCTTATTTTCAACAAAATTTGCTGATAACATCTCACCCACTCTCTCATCTGCTCTCTTTTTACATTGCTTCACTACTCTTTTAACCTCTCTTTTCTCTCCATATACTCTTCCCTCCTTGCATCACTTCTACTTTGTAAAAAACCCCTCATATGCTAACTTTTTC
>WNWK01032800.1:0-21627 GCA_009830355.1 Cherax destructor
TAAAACTCCATGACACAGTGTTCCTTCCACAATCATTACCCAGTATAAAACACCATGACACAGTGTTCCTTCCACAATCACTACCCAGTATAAAACACCATGACACAGTGTTCCTTCCACAATCACTACCCAGTATAAAACACAATGACACAGTGTTCTTTCCATAATCACTACCCAGTATAAAACACCATGACACAGTGTTCCTTCCACAATCACTACCCAGTATAAAACACCATGACACAGTGTTCCTTCCATAATCACTATCCAGTATAAAACACCATGACACAGTGTTCCTTCCACAATCACTACCCAGTATAAAACACCATGACACAGTGTTCTTTCCATAATCACTACCCAGTATAAAACACCATGACACAGTGTTCCTTCCACAATCACTACCCAGTATAAAACACCATGACACAGTGTTCCTTCCATAATCACTATCCAGTATAAAACACCATGACACAGTGTTCCTTCCACAATCACTACCCAGTATAAAACACCATGACACAGTGTTCCTTCCATAATCACTATTCAGTACACTGCGATGGCATGGGAATGAGAACGGAAGTGGTTCTAGAAAAAAAGAGCGAGAAGCCGCCGTAGGTAGTTGGGCTTTCGCGCAAAGTAAAGGAATAGAACAGACACGGACAGCAGGAACTTCCCAAGGGGGTAGGGCAAAGGGAGATGTCACATGAACGTATAAAGGTGGTAGCTGAAGGGAAGACAAGAGTGAATGTAGATGAAGAGAAAAGGGACAAAGTAAACAGGGGCAACGGACAAATAAAGAGCGCCTACTAACATCTGTGACAATCCTATACATGGAAGGATTGCGGAGGTCATGAGAGCGAACGTAATAGCGAATGCAATGTGCATCACGACGATCGGACAAGGATGGAATGTTCGCTTCTACATAGAGGCTCTCAACCGGGGAAGAACGAAATGCACTAAGGCATAAACGCAATCCCTGGTGATGGACGGGATTAAGGATGGAAAGAGTAGCAGGAGGTCACCATAATCGAGTTTCGATAATATTAAGGCTGAATGCAGGCGAAGGAGAGTTCTACGATCAGCCCCCCATGAAAGATGTGCGAGGGTTTTTAGGAGGTTCAGCCGGCTATGACGAGTTGCCTTCAGAGAGGTAATGTGAGGTTTTCAGGACAATCGACGGTCAAACAGGAGGCCTAGAAACCTGATTGTATCACATTTCTGGATACATGAGCCGTATCTTGTCCATCCGACATACTGACTGGACTGGAGTATAGGTACAATGGATGATCGGAGACCACTGAACGTCTAGTAAACGTAATTTGATGAGTTTTGCCACTAGAAAATTTAAACCCGTGAGTGGTGGCCCAATCAGAAACCCAGTTGATAGCATGCTGGAGGGAAACTGCAATGAGGTGACAGTCAGCACCTGCACAAGCTATAACAAAGTCATCCACATAGAGCGATGACCAAATATTGGATGGGAAAACAGATGCCTGATTATTTATAGCAAGCAGAAAGAGAGTTGTGCTCAGAACACAACCCTGGGGGACACCTTCAGCTTGGACAAGTTCAGGGGAAAGCTCATTACCAATCCGGACACGGAAATGTCTTTCGGTTATGAAGGCCTTAAGGAAAAATAGTAGATTGCCTCGGAGGCCTAAGGAGTGGGCCTAGGCCAAGATATTATACCTTCAAGTTGTCTCATAAGCCTTCTCAAGGTCGAAAAAGATGGCGATAACCGATTGGTGATTAGCAAAGGCATTTTGAATATACGTATCTAAGCTCAATAAGGGGTCAATGGCAGAACGGCCCTTACGAAAGCCATATTGACTAGTGAAGAGACTATTGTGCGTCTCTAAATACCACATCAAACGTCTGTTAACTAGACGTTCCATCACCTTGCAAACTGCACTGGTAAGAGCGATGGGACGGTAGTGGGAGGTATCATGCCCCGTAGTACCTGGTTTGCATAAAAGGAGAACAATATCAGACTTCCACAGCTGGGGAAGAACTCCTTGCGACCATATGAGATTAAAGAGTCGTAAGAGGACAGTAAGAGCAGACTGATGCAAATGCTGTATCATACGAATATGTATGCCGTCTGGCCCAGCTGCCGATGATCGGCAAGCAGAGAGTGTTGCCTCCAGTTCTTGAAGGGATTTGCGAGGGGACAGGGGGAAGTGACCTGGGAAGGGGCAGTAGAGGAAGAAACTTGCGAGGGGACAGGGATGAAGGTATCGAACGAGGAGGAGGATGAACCTCCACACATGTAGCAGAACTAGTTGAAGGTGAGAAACCAGGCATAGAAACTGGGAAGTAAAAATGTGCAGGATGGAGAAGGGAAGGAGGGGAGAGAGGAGAGTTTAACAATGTTTTTTTTTTTTTGCTGGACTTCTGAGAAGAAGAGGGGTGGTGAGGAGGAGGAGGTGTTGGACGAGGGCGTGTAGACACAGAACTGTGTGAGTGAGTAGAGGAAGGGGTTTGGACAGTATGGGGTGCCTAGGTAGGAACATCGGAGCCAAGAACAGCAAAATAATTCGAGACTGGGATGACTGAGGATGGGGCGACCACAGAGGAAGCTGCGCTAGTTGGGACCCCAAAAGTGGGGAGACTTTTAGCAACGCGAGAATAGGAAATACGTGGGAGTTTCCCTTGGGTCATTTCCCTAAGGGTGATTGGCTTAGTGAGAGGGTGATCGGATTTCAGAGAAGATGCATCGATTGATGGTATTGGGTGGAAGTCTTCCCAGTTTTCGTCACGCCACTGGTTGACCCGACCCACAGGTAGTGGTTATTGTTGAATATTCTGCTGTCATTGTGTGAGAGAATTTTCTTCCACACCTTACCCATCAAGTTAGCATGAACATCACGGCGATCGTTCAAGGATGGAATATTCGCCTCTGCATATAGACTCTCAACAGGTGAGGAGGGAAAAGCACCGTGGCATAACATAATCAATGGTGATGAAAGATGAGCGAGGATTTTAAGGAGTGTCAGCCGGCTATGATAAGTTGCCTTGAAGTAGGTAATATGTTTCCAGGATAACCGACGGTCAAACAGAAGGCCAAGAAACCTGACAGTCTCACGTTCAGGGATATGTGAGCCATACAGGTACAATGAAGTATCAGGGATGATAGAACAACTAGTGAAGGTAATTTGGTGTGTTTTAGTAATAGAAAATTTAAATCTATGAGTAATGGCCCAATTGGAAACATGGTTGACAGCATTCTGGAGAGAAACTGCAATGAGGTGACAATCAGCGCCTGCACAAGCTATAGCAAAGTCATCAACGTAGAGTGATGACCAAATATTAGATGGAAGAACACATGCCAGATCATTTATATTATTATTATTATAATCAAAAGAAGCGCTAAACCACAAGGGTCATACAGCACAGCGGGGCAGGGTAGGATGCAGGGAGAATGGGTAGTAAGAGGGAGAGGGATGATTACCTGGAGTTTACCTGGAGAAATTCCAGGGGTCAACGCCCCGCGGCCCGGTCTGTGACCAGGCCTCATGTTGGACCAGAGCCTGATCAACCAGGCTGTTACTGCTGGCCGCACGCAGTCCAACAGTCCAACGTACGAACCACAGCCTGGCTGGTCAGGTACCGACTTTAGGTGCCTGTCCAGTGCCTGCTTGAAGACAGCCAGGGGTTTGTTGGTAATCCCCCTGATGTATGCTGGGAGGCAGTTGAACAATCTTGGGCCCCTGACACTTATTTTGTTGTCCCTCAACGTGCTAGTGGCACCCCTGCTCTTCATTGCGGGGATGTTACATCGCCTGCCGAGTCTTTTGCTTTCGCAGGGAGTGGTTTTCGTGTGTAAGTTTGGTACTAATCCCTCGATAATTTTCCACGTGTATATAACAATGTATCTCTCCCGCCTGCGTTCTAGGGAGTACAGGTTTAGAAACTTCAAGCGTTCCCAGTAATTGAGGTGGTTTATCGCAGTTATGTGTGCCATGAAGGTTCTCTGCACATTTTCAAGGTCAGCAATTTCACCCGCCTTGAAAGGTGCAGTTAGTGTGCAGCAATATTCCAGCCTAGATAGAACAAGCGATTTGTATAGTGTCAACATGGGCTTGGCATCCCTGGTTTTGAAGGTTCTCATTATCCATCCTGTCATTTTTCTAGCAGATGCGATTGCTACGGTGTTATGGTCCTTGAAGGTGAGATCCTCTGACATGATCACTCACAGGTCTTTGACATTAGTTTTTCGCTCTATTGTGTGGTTGGAATTAGTTTTGTACTCCGATGAGATTTTAATTTCCTCACATTTTCCGTATCTGAGTAATTGAAATTTCTCATCATTGAACTTCATATTGTTTTCTGCAGCCCATTTAAAGATTTGGTTTATGTCTGCTTGGAGTCTTGCAGTGACTTCAACGGTGGACACTGTCATACAGATTCGGGTGTCATCTGCAAAGGAAGACACGGCACTGTGGCTTATATCCCTGTCTATGTCCGATATGAGGATGAGGAACAGGATGGGAGCGAGTACTGTGCCTTGTGGAACAGAGCTTTTCACAGTAGCTGCCTCAGACTTTACTCTGTTGACTACTACTCTTTGTGTTCTACTTGTTAAGAAATTATAGATCCATCTACCAACTTTTCCTGTTATTCCTTTATCACGCATTTTGTGTGCTATCACACCATGGTCACACTTGTCAAAGGCTTTTGCAAAATCTGTTTATATAACATCTGCATTCTGTTTGTCCTCTAGAGCATCCAGGACCTTGTCATAGTGGTCCAGTAGTTGGGACAGACAGGAGCGACCTGCTCTAAACCCATACTGCCCTGGGTTGTGTAATTGATGGTTATCTAGATGAGTGGCGATCTTGCTTCTTAGAACCCTTTCAAAGATTTTTATGATATGGGACGTTACCGCTATTGCTCTGTAGTTCTTTGCCATTGCTTTACTGCCGCCTTTGTGGAGTGAGGCTATGTCTATTGTTTTTAGTAACTGCGGGACGACCCCAGTGTCCATGCTCCCTCTCCATAGGATGTTAAAAGCACGTGATAGAGGCTTCTTGCAGTTCTTGATGAACACTGAGTTCCATGAGTCGGGGCCTGGAGCGGAGTGCATGGGCATGTCATTTATCGCCTTTTCAAAGTCATGTGGAGTCATACTGGGACTTTAGTAACTCACTCATTTCCTTGCTGTCATCTGTGTAATTCCTATCTCGTTTTAGTAGGGGCCCAATACTGGATGTTGTTCTCGACTTTGTTTTGGCATAAGAAAATAAATACTTTGGGTTTCTTTTAATTTCATTTATGACTTTTAGTTCTTTCCACGTTTCTTGATTCCTGTAAGATTCCTTTAGTTTTAATTCGATGTTTGCTATTTCTCTGACCAGTGCCTCCCTACGTATTTCAGATATATTGGCCTCTTGTAGCCGCTCTGTTATTCTTTGCCTTCGCCTGTATAGGGAGCGCCTCTCTCTTTCTAGTTTACATCTTCTCCTTTTCCTTAAGGGAATTTGCCTTGAGCAAACCTCAAGTGCCACAGAGTTAATTTGTTCTAGACATAGTTTATATCATTTAGGATTTGGTATACTTGGTCTCACCTTATGTTTTTGTTATTGAAGTTGAAATTGGAGAAGGCTCCCTCGCGACTGATCACATTTTGTCGATCTGGGGCCCCCTCATGCATGTCTGGACCTCTATTATGTTGTGATCTGAGTATATCGTTTTTGATATGATGACATTTCGTATCAGATCATCATTGTTAGTGAAGATGAGGTCCAGTGTATTCTCCAATCTTGTAGGCTCTATTATTTGCTGGTTTAAGGTGAATTTGGTGCAGAGATTTGAAAGCTCGTGTGTGTGCGAGTTTTGATCTGAGCTGCCTCCTGGTGTTATCTCTGCTACCACATTATTTGCAATATTCCTCCATTTTAGGTGCCTTAGGTTGAAGTCCCCCAGGAGCAAGATGTTGGGGGCAGGGGCTGGAAGGTTTTCCAGACATTGGTCAATTTTCAGAAGCTGTTCCTGGAATTGTTGGGACGTTGCATCCGGAGGCTTGTATACAACCACGATGACCAGGTTTTGATTCTCGATCTTTACTTCTAAAACTTCAACTACATCATTTGAGGCATTTAGTAGTTCTGAGCATATAAGTGACTCTGTGATATACAGGCCAACCCCATCCCCCTTTTTGCCTGTTCACTCTGTCACATCTGTATAGGTTGTAGCCAGGGATCCATATTTCATTGTCCAAGTGATCCTTTATGTTTGTCTCTGTGAAAGCCGCAAACATTGCATTTGACTCTCTAAGCAGTCCACGGATGTAAGGTATCTTGTTGTTTGTTGCTGGCTTTAGACCCTGTATATTTGCAAAGATGAATGTCGTTGGATTGGTGGTATTGGTGGTATGGAGGGGGTCTTTTTTTCCTGGCACTAATATCTGTTGTTCTGGAGTGGAGGCCATTGACTGTGGTTCCACTCCAGAAATGATTAGGAGGGTATGGAGCACAGCGGGGTAGTGGATAGTGCAGGGATAGATTGTAGTAAGAGATTAAGGTAGCAGGGACTGAGGGGAGAGCTAAAGGCAAAATCGCCCGAGTTTGTGTAGTAAATCAGTTGCTGTCAAAAAGTCAATGAGAGAGTCAGGATTGAAGGAGGGCCCATCAGCAAGAAGGGAAGGTAAAGTGAGGGCAGCAGAGCGAAGACGACGTTGGAGGTAAATTCTGCATGCTCGTTGATAGAGTGGACAGTCCAACAGAATGTGGCAAATGTGGCCGATGCAAAGACGGGAGAGAGTAGTCTCCCACCCTCAACATTGGTGACAATAAGAAGGCCAGAAATCTATACTCGATTTAATAGAATGAAGTTTGTTATGTAGCAGATTAGACCAGCGTTGTTACCAATGGGTATAAAGGAGTGTAGCAATGACAGCAAAATAGTCCGTAAATGGAACACCTCTATATGAAACTGGAAGGTCACGTACTGCCGACCGCGCAGCAGTCTGCCTGTTCATTGCCCTGTACGTCAACATGACCAGGGACCCAACAAAAAACAATATCTTTGCATTTGCTAGAGATACGTTGTAACCAAAGCTGGATACGAAGAACTAGAGGGTGAGGTGTATCAAATTTTCGGATAGCTTGTAAGGAACTAAGGGAGTCTGAAACGACCACAAATGGTGACACAGGCATAGATGCAATATGGATAAGCACCAAAAGAATGGCATACAATTCAGCCATAAATATGCTAGGCGGGGATAATAGATGCCCTCGTACGACACTGTCCGGAAACACTGCTGTGAATCCAACACCGTCAAAAGACAAGCCAGCAGGTGGCTAGATAGCTGGAAGAACAAGCCTGCAGGTGGCTAGGTCGCTGGTAGAACAAGCCAGCAGGTGGTCATCGGTGTACACTGCGATGGCATGGGAATGAGAGCGAAAATGATCTAGAAAGAGAGAGCAAGAAGCTGCCATACGTAGTTGGGCTTTCGCGCAAGGTAGAGAAGAACAGACACGGATAGCAGGAACTTCAAAAGGGGATAGGGGAAAAGGAGATGCCACATGAACATAGAAAGATGGTAGCTGAAGGGAAGACAAGAGCGAATGTAGACGAAGAGAAAAGGGACGAAGTAAACAGGGTCGACGAACAAATAAAGAGCGCCTACTAACATCTGTGACAATCCTATACATGGAAGGATTACGGAGGTCATGAGAGCGAACATAATAGCGAAGGCAATGTGCATCACGATGATCGGACAAGAATGGAATGTTCGCTTCTACATAGAGGCTCTCAACCGGGAAAGAACGAAAAGCACCAAGGCATAAACACAGTCCGTGGTGATGGATGAGATTAAGGCTGGAAAGAGTAGCAGGGGAGGCAGCCGAATATATCTGGTCACCATAATCGAGTTTCAATAAAATTAGGGCTGAATGCAGGAGAAGGAGTTCTACAATCAGCCCTTCATGAAAGATGTGCTAAGATTTTAAGGAGGTTCAGCTGGATATGACAAGTTGCCTTCAGAGAGGCAATGTGAGGTTTACAAAACAATCAGCAGTCAAACAGGAGGCCGAGAAACCTGACTGTATCACGTTCTGGGATACGTGAGCCGTATAGGTACAATGGATGATCAGAGACCACTGAACATCTAGTAAACATAATTTGGTGAGTTTTGCTACTAGAAAATTTAAACCCGTGAGTGGTGGCCCAATCGGAAACACGGTTGATGGCATGCTGGAGGGAAACTGCAATGAGGTGACAGTCAGCGCCTGCACAAGCTATTGCAAAGTCATCAACATAAAGCGATGACCAAATATTGGATGGAAGAACAGATGCCAGATTATTTATAGCAAGGAGAAAGTGTTGTGCTCAGAACACAACCCTGGGGGACACCTTCAGCTTGGACAAACTCCGGGGAAAGCACATTACTAACCCGGATCCGGAAATGTCTTTCAATTAAGAAGGCCTTAAGGAAAAAATTGTAGATTGCCTCAGAGGCCTATGGAGTGGGCCTGGGCCAAGATATTATACCTCCAAGTTGTGTCATAAGCCTTCTCAAGGTCAAAAAAGATAACGATAACCGAGTGGTTATTAGCAAAGGCATTACGAATATACGTATCCAAGCTCAGTAAGGGGTCAATGGCAGAACGGTCCTTACGAAAGCCAAATTGACTAGTGGAGAGACTACTGTGTGTCTCTAAATACCACATCAAACGTCTATTAACCAGACGTTCCATCACCTTGCAAACTGCACTGGTAAGAGCGATGGGACGGTAGTGGGAGGTATCATGTCCCGTAGTACTCTCCTATTGCTTTCATGATGCTTTCAATCGCTTTTTTCTTCCCTTGTCTTCTTGCTTCGTAAGTTTTCCCTTCAGCTTCCTGGAGCCTATAAACAAAAACTGATCTTTCTCTTTCATTCTCCCACTGCCTATCCCTATGTAACCCCTGATTCGATTTAGTTGCCTCCATTGCAGCTTTCCTTTCTTCTAACTCTTCACTGTCTGTTGTCCCTTTGCCCAGTGGCCTGTCGCTTTCCCTTCTTAACTTTCCCTGTGCACTGCTGTGGTCTGTTAGGGCTTCTACCTATAGCTTAGCTCTCCCTTTTACTACTCTCCCCTCGATTGTTCCTGATGTGATCCTCTCTTTTTCTCGGACTCCACAATGGTCTGTTAGGGCCTCTGCATACAGTTTCACTCCTCTCTCTACAGTCCTCTTATTTGTGATGGAGGTTAGCAGTTTCTGATACCATGTCCACATTGTTTTTTAGTTTTTTAGGCTGTTTCAAATTGTTCAGTTCCTCTTCTAATTTCTGTATCTTGTCCTCTGCTGTTGTGACTTGCTTCTCCCACTTCCTGCTTTCTGCAGCTATCCTCTCCTCCATTTTCTTGCTGTCTGCAGCTATCCTCTCCTCCATTTTCTTGCTTTATGCAGCTATCCTCTCCTGCATTTTCATGCTAAGCTCCTCTAGCTTCCTTCCCCACTCATGTTCTCTTTTCATGAGCTCTGCTGCCCAATCTTCCTTTGAAGACTCATCCTCCAGTCCCCTAGTTTTCCGTCCTGCTCTCTGGCACCCCATTTTTTTAAGATGCCACAGAGTGAAAAACTATGTATTTCTGTGTGGATGTTTTGTGGTGTGATTGCCTGAGTGTTTTTGTGGGGGTGGAGGGAGAGGAGAAACTGGAGACAGTGGGGGAAATGGAAGAGAGGTGGGTAAGGGGAAAGAGGGGGAAATATGAGGAGAGAGTGGAGGAGGGAGAAGCAGAATTGGAGAGAGAATGGGAGAGGGAGAGGGGGAGGAGGGTGAGAGAGGGGGGATTAGGGAAGGGAGTGGGGGTTAGGTGGGGGAAGGGAGCAGGGGAAAGAGAGTGTGTGGGCCTGTATATGTGTGTGTGTGTGTGTGTGTGGAGTCTGCGAGTGACACGTCATCTACAGTGCTCCACTACCTGGCCTGACCTGACTCACACCTGATCTACCAGTTAATGTATTCTGTGCTTCACCTGTCTGCTCGCCCTTTTCTACTAGAAATTATCAATTGCTTCTTGTTACCGAGTACTTGATATCCTATTCCTTATCTTAGTATGAGAGTTGACCACTCACAAACAGCGTGGCGGTTAGGTAATTGGAACTTACACCCGACTCCCCAAAAACCACGCATAGGTGAGATACTTGCAATGCAGCCTCTATCAGCCTGTAGTAGCCTGTAGATTGTCCAACTCGATGTGATGTCCTGGCATATATCCTCTTTCGTTTCATGTCGATATATAATATAACCTATTCACTGTATTTCTTTCACTTGTCACATATTTTTTTCACTTTATTATCTTGGGTGACACATGTGGCAACGTCGCCTGGAGCACACTAGGCCTTCCCACTCTGACCTCGCCACCAGGTATTTCTTTCTATTTCACTTATAAAATTATGGCTCTCCCCACACTTATGTCGCTCAGGGCAACTCGTAAATCGCTTCAAGGGTTGTTCACTACCCTGACACACTTGACGACCCCTGCAGTACCCTTGGGTAGCCCTCAAAAACACTTATATTCACGGAGCCCTAAAGTTGTGACTCGCCACAGAATTTGGTAAACAAAAATATCTGACATTATCCTGACGCCAAATGACTTCGAATAGGCGATAAATGACATGCCCATGCACTCCGCTCCAGGCCCAGACTCATGGAACTCCATGTTCATCAAGAACTGCAAGAAGACCCTATCACGTGCTTAACATCCTATGGAGAGGGAGCATGGACACAGGGGCGGCTCATCGACTCTGCCTAGTGCGGTCACAGCAGTTCTGACTATCATCATCAGTATCCCTACAATCCCCGTCGGGAAGGGGAACTTTTACCTCTACATTTGGTTGCATCTACCAAGATGCACTTCTCCAACCGAGTGAAGATTTAACCAAGAAGCGGGACAGTCAATGACTTGTCCAAAGTAGCACTTGCAGCTACCATTAGTGGCGCTCTGAAAGTCAAGTGTAACGCGATTCTACCGCTCACCGAGGCTTTCATTGTCGTCTGCACAGACGACACTGAGGCTGAGAAATTCATCACCAATGCAGCTACTACTACCCTCCACCAACGTGGATTCCAAGTTATATCTTCCCCAGCTCTGAGAGCCAAAAGAACAGTGTTCCTCAAGCGACTAGACAAGCTCATCACTTCTCAGTCCACCGAGGATATCAAATCTTCCATCGAAAACCTGAACAAATGGGCCAAGGTGGAAAGCATCACGAAAATACCAAATGCGTCCTCCATGTTGAAAGTCACTCTCACTGACGTCACCATGGCAGACAAAGCATTAGGTGAGGGACTAGCTACACACTACTACATTAACCCGTCCCACATCGAAGCAGAAAAAATCGCCATCGTCCCACAGTGTTACAACTGTTATTCATACCTGCATATCACCAAGGACTGCACAACAAAGACAAGAAGCTCTGCACAAACTGCGGTACTGAGGGCCACGATTTCAAGTCCTGCACCACCACCACTCAACCCAAGTGTCGCAACTCGTCGTGAGGTACTCAAGAAGACACAGGAAGCAAACCAGAAAAAATCACAGCAAAAGTCCCCCACCTATGCTGCTCTCGCCAAGCTCCAGGCTGACACCACTAAACTCCTCAGAGTTACACTACTATCTTTCAACACCATCATCAGCGAGTTATTTGAACTAAACAACATGCCTAAGTTCAATTTCCCAGATTTTTCACCATCGGCTGACATTATCAAGTGCACCAAGGAACCATTGAACATCACAACGCCTGCCCCACCACGACCACCTCCCCCACCAATGACATCACCTCAGTTCCGACCCATGAACTGCCTCCACCCAACCAGACAACCAACCAGCCTGCATCCTCCATTCCACCAGCAACTGCTTCTCCACCAGCCAAGAAAGCGAAAGTTACTACAGCAGAAAATCCACTTCACCACACAAGCTTCCCTGGCTTAACTTTCAACACAGCTGACATAAATGGAGACGACGTGCCCTTACCTGAAGTCTACACCCGGCTGCAAAATGGAATAATCAAATGCGCTGCTGACGAACCAAACCACTGGACGCTCAATGATATACTACAAGCAGTTGAAGATGCACAAGAAAACCCACTATACGCTCACACCAAGGTCTTCATAGATGTCTTGAACAAATCCTCGTTCAAAAAGCTTACCAACGGTACCCTGCTCCATGACAGACACGTCAGACACAGACGCGTCTCAACATAATACTGCACCTCACCACCACTCTAATTAAGACGACTCACCATCAAACAATAACCATATAGCAAGCCGCCTTCCTCTGTCACCATCCAACGCCAGCCGCCAGTCTCCACCACCAGCAAAACCTTACCATCGAGCAAGGTGCAGCCTGCACAGCAAGCCTTTCGTGCCTTCTACCTCGTAAACAATTCGTGATTTTTCACCTCCTGCCCACTATTGCTCCGCTGCTGGATCAAGCCCTGGCCCTTTATCTAAGACTCAAGACCTTCCTCTCACCAACTACCTGGAGTCTACCTGGAGAAAATTCCAGGGGTCAACGCCCCCGCAACCCGGTCTGTGACCAGGCCTCTTCTTGGACCAGAGCCTGATCAACCAGGCTGTTACTGCTGGCCGCACGCAGTCCAACATACGAACCACAGCCCGGCTGATCAGGTACCGACTTGAGGTGCCTGTCCAGTCCCTGCTTGAAGACAGCCAGGGGCTTGTTGGTAATCCCCCTGATGTATGCTGGGAGGCAGTTGAACAATCTTGGGCCCCTCACACTTATTGTGTTGTCCCTCAACGTGCTAGTGGCACCCCTGCTCTTCATTGCGGGGATGTTACATCGCCTGCCGAGTCTTTTGCTTTCGTACGGAGTGATTTTTGTGTGCAAGTTTGGTACTAAGCCCTCGAGAATTTTCCATGTGTATATAATAATGTATCTCTCCCGCCTGCGTTCTAGAGAGTACAGGTTTAGGAACTTCAAGCGTTCCCAGTAGTTGAGGTGGTTTATCGCACTTATGCGTGCAGTGAAGGTTCACTGCACATTTTCAAGGTCAGCAATTTCACCCGCCTTGAAAGGTGCAGTTAGTGTGCAGCAATATTCAAGCCTAGATAGAACAAGCGATATGTAAAGTGTCAACATGGGCTTGGCATCCCTGGTTTTGAATATTCTCATTATCCATCCTGTCATTTTTCGAGCACATGCAATTGCTACATTGTTATGGTCCTTGAAGGTGAGATCCTCTGACATGATCACTCCCAGGTCTTTGACATTAGTTTTTCGCTCTATTGTGTGGTTGGAATTAGTTTTGTACTCCGATGAGATTTTTATTTCTTCACGTTTTCCGTATCTGAGTAATTGAAATTTCTCATCATTGAACTTCATATTGTTTTCTGAAGCCCATTTAAAGATTTGGTTTATGTCTGCTTGGAGTCTTGCAGTGTCTTCAACGGTGGACACTGTCATACAGATTCGGGTGTCATCTGCAAAGGAAGACACAGCACTGTAGCTTATATCCCTGTCGATGTCTGATATGAGGATGAGGAATAGGATGAGAGCAAGTACTGTGCCTTGTGGAACAGAGCTTTTCACAGTAGCTGCCTCAGACTTTACTCTGTTGACTACTACTCTTTGTTTTCTACGTGTTAGGAAATTATAGATCCATCTACCAACTTTTCCTGTTATTCCTTTATCACGCATTTTGTGTGCTATTACACCATGGTCACACTTGTCAAAGGCTTTTGCAAAATCTGTGTATATAACATCTGCATTCTGTTTATCTTCTAGAGCATCCAGGACCTTGTCGTAGTGGTCCAGTAGTTGGGACAGACAGGAGCGGCCTGCTCTAAACCCATGCTGTCCTGGGTTGTGCAATTGATGGGTATCAAGATGGGTGGCGATCTTGCTTCTTAGAACCCTTTCAAAGATTTTTATGATATGGGACGTTAGCGCAATTGGTCTGTAGTTCTTTGCTATTGCTTTACTGCCGCCTTTGTGGAGCGGGGCTATGTCTGTCGTTTTTAGTAGCTGCGGGACGATCCCAGTGTCCATGCTCCCTCTCCATAGGATGTTAAAAGCATGTGATAGGGGCTTCTTGCAGTTCTTGATGAACACGGAATTCCATGAGTCTGGGCCTGGAGCGGAGTGCATGGGCATGTCATTTATTGCCTTTTCGAAGTCATTTGGCGTCGTGATGATGTCAGAAAGGCATGCGTCTGTCAAGTTCTGTGGCACTCTCATGAAAAAATCATTTAGGTTTTCGATTTTCAGTCTCGTTAGTGGCTCGCTAAAGACTGAGTCATACTGGGATTTAAGTAACTCACTCATTTCCTTGCTGTCATCTGTGTAGGACCCATCCGCTTTAAGTAGGGGCCCAATACTGGTTGTTGTTCTCGACTTTGATTTTGCATAGGAAAAGAAATACTTAGAGTTTCTTTCAATTTCATTTATGGCTCTTAGTTCTTCCCGTGTCTCTTGATTCCTATAAGATTCCTTTAGTTTTAATTCGATGTTTGCTATTTCTCTGACTAGTGTCTCCCTACGTATTTCAGAGATATTGGCCTCCTGTAGCCGCTCCGTGATTCTGTGCCTTCGCCTGTATAGGGAGCGCCTCTCTCTTTCTAGTTTGCATCTTCTCCTCCTTTTCCTTAAGGGAATTTGCCTTGAGCAAACCTCAAGTACCACAGAGTTAATTTGTTCTAGACATAGGTTGGGATCCGTGATGCTTAGGCAATCTTCCCAGTTTATATCATTTAGGACTTGGTTTACTTGGTCCCACCTTATGTTTTTGTTATTGAAGTTGAATTTGGGGAAAGCTCCTCACGGCTGATCACATTTTGTTGATCTGGAGCTCCCCGCATGCATGTCTGGACCTCTATTATGTTGTGATCTGAGTATATTGTTTTGATATGATGACATTTCGTATCAGATCATCATTGTTGTGAAGATGAGGTCCAGCGTATTCTCTAATCTTGTGGGCTCTACTATTTGCTTGTTTAAGGTGAACTTGGTGCAGAGATTTAAAAGTTCGTGCATGTGTGAATTTTCATCTGAGCTGCCTCCTGGTGTTATCTCTGCTACCACATTGTTTGCAATGTTCCTCGATTTTAGGTGCCTGAGGTTGAAATCCCCCAGTAGCAAGATGTTGGGGGCAGGAGCTGGAAGATTTTCCAGACAGTGGTCAATTTTCAGAAGCTGTTCCTGGAATTGTTGGGACGTTGCATCCGGAGGCTTGTAGACAACCACGATGACCAGGTTTTGATTCTCGACCTTTATTGCTAATACTTCAACTACATCATTTGAGGCATTTAGTAGTTCTGAACATATAAGTGACTCTGTGATATACAGGCTAACTATTCTTCGTCTGTCTACACTTTCCGCTCACCCACTTGTGGGTCTTACCTCAAATCAAGAAGAAGACACTGTGGTCGTCCCACAGTAACTAAAAACAACAGACATAGCCCCACTCCACAAAGGGGGCAGTAAAGCAATAGCAAAGAACTACAGAAAAATAGCGCTAACATCCCATATCATAAAAATCTTTGAAAGGGTTCTAAGAAGCAAGATCACCACTCATATAGATACCCATCAATTACACATGGGTTTAGAGCAGGTCGCTCCTGTCTGTCCCAACTACTGGACCACTACGACAAGGTCCTGGATGCTCTAGAAGACAAACAAAATGCAAATGTAATATACACAGACTTTACAAAAGCCTTTGACAAGTGTGACCATGGTGTAATAGCACACAAATGAGTGATAAAGGAATAACAGGAAAAGTTGGTAGATGGATCTATAATTTCCTAACAAGTAGAACACAGAGAGTAGTAGTCAACAGAGTAAAGTCTAAAGCGGCTACAGTGAAAAGCTCTGTTCTACAAGGCACAGTACTTGCTCCCATCTTGTTCCTCATCCTCATATCTGACATAGACAGGGATATTAGCCACAGTACCGTGTCTTCTTTTGCAGACGACATCCGAATTTGCATGACAGTGTCCTCTTGAAGACACTGCAAGACTTCAGGCGGACATCAAATAAATCTTTAAATAGGCTGCAGAATACAATTTAAAATTCAATGATCAGAAATTTCAATTACTCCGATATGAAAAACGTGAGGAAACTAAAACTACATCGAAGTATAAAACATATTCCAACCACACAATAGAACGAAAAACTAATGTGAAAGACCTGGGAGTGATCATGTCCGAAGAGCTCACCTTCAAAGACCATAACACTGTATCAATCACATCTACTAGAAAAATGACTGGAAAGATAATGAGAACCTTCAAAACTAGGGATGCCAAGCCCATGATGATACTATTCTTGTCGCTTGTTCTATCTAGGCTGGAATATTGCTGCACTCTAACAGCACTTTTCAAGGCAGGTGAAATTGCTGACCTAGAAAATGTACAGAGAACCTTCATGGCACACATAACTGTGATAAACCACCTCAATTACTGGGAATGATTGAAGTTCCTCAACCTGTACTCCCTAGAACGTTGGCAGGAGAGATACATGATTATATACACTTGGAAAATTCTAGAGGGATTAGTACCAAACTTGCACACAAAAATCACTCCATGTGAAAGCAAAAGACTCGGTAGACGATGCAACATCCCCCCAATGAAAAACAGTGGTGCCACTAGCACGATAAGAGACAAAACAATGTTTGAGGGGCCCAAGACTGTTCAACTGCCTCCCCGCATACATAAAGGGGATTACCAACAAACCCCTGGCTCTCTTCAAGCAGGCACTGGACATGCACCTAAAGTCGGTACCTGACCAGCCAGGCTGTGGTTCGTACGTTGTACTGTGTTCTGCCTGGTCACAGACCGGGCCGCGGGGGCGTTGACCCCCGGATCCCTCTGCATGTATACTCCAGGAATACACTGTCCACACTGACAATCCTGTCCACCCTGACAACATTGTCTTCCCTAGCAACAACATCCACCTTGGCAATCCTGTGGACTCTGACAACACTCCATCCTGACGACAGTGTCCACCCTGGCAATCCTGTGGACTCTGACAACACTCCATCCTGACGACAGTGTCCACCTTAACAACACTGTCCCCTCAGACAACACTCTAAACCCTGAAAACACTTGCCTCCCTGACAACACTCTCCTCCTTGACAACACTGTTCACACTGACTACACAGTCCTCCATGACATTACTATCCACCCTGACAACACTTTCCTTTCTAACAACACAGTCCTAACTGACAACACTGCTTAAACTGACAACTCTGCCATCGCTGGCAACACTGTCCTCCCTGACAATACATTCCTTCCTGATAACACTGTTGTTCTCGACAACACTCTCCTTCCTGATAACACTGTCCTATTTGACAACACTGTTCTCCCTGACAACCCTGTCCTCCCTGACAACACTGTCTTCACTGACAACATTATCCTCTCTGAAAACACTGTACACCACTGACAACACTTTCCTCCCTGACAACACTGTCCTCCCTGACAACACTGTCATCGCTGACAACGCTGAACACCCTTACAACACTGTCCACCCTGACAACACTTTCTACCCTAACAACACTTTACCCTCGACAACACTGTACCCCGACAACACTGCCTACCCTGAAAACACTGTCCACCCTGACAACACTTTCCACCCTGATAATACTGTTATCCCTGAAAACATTGCCCTCCCTGACAACTCTGTTCACACTGACAACACTGTTGTCAATGACAACACTTTTCACCCTGACAACACTGTCCTCCCTGACAACTATGTATTCCCTGACAACATTGTCTTCCCTGGCAATATTGTCCACCCTCGCAACACTCTCCAACCTGACAATACTGTCTGCCCTGAAAACACTATCCTCACTGACAGCACTGTCCTCCCTGACAACACCGTCTTCCCTTATAACACTTCCCACACTGACAACACTGTCCACTCTGACAACACAGTCCTTCCTGTCAACATTGTAGACCCTGACAACACTGCTCTGACAACAATATCCACACTGAAAACACTGTCTTCCATCAAAATACTGTCCTCCCTAACCACATTGTCCAGTCTGACAATGCTGTTCACCCTGAGAACAGTCTCCACCTTGTCAACACTGTCCTTCCTGCCAACACTGTCCATCCTGCCACCACTATCTGTCATATGTACCATATGCATATACTTGTGTAGTATATGTGTGTAGTAACAAAATACCTTACATTCGTGGACTCCTTACAGAGTCAAATGCTATGTTTGCGGCTTTCACAGAGACCCACATAAGGGATCACTTGGACAATGAAATATGGATCCCGGGCTACAACCTATACAGATGTGACAGAGTGAACAGGCAAAAAGGGGGGTTGGCCTGTATATCACAGAGTCACTTATATGTTCAGAACTACTAAATGCCTCAAATGATGTAGTTGAAGTATTAGCAATAAAGGTCGAGAATCAAAACCTGGTCATCGTGGTTGTATACAAGCCTCCGGATGCAACGTCCTAACAATTCCAGGAACAGCTTCTGAAAATTGACCACTGTCTGGAAAATCTTCCAGCTCCTGCCCCCAACATCTTGCTCTTGGGGGATTTCAACCTAAGGCACCTAAAATGGAGGAGCATTGCAAACAATGTGGTAGCAGAGATAACACCAGGAGGCAGCTCAGATGAAAACTCACACACACATGAACTTTTAAATCTCTGCACCAAATTCACCTTAAACCAACAAATAGTAGAGCCTACAAGATTAGAGAATACGCTGGACCTCATCTTCACCAAAAATGATGATCTGATACGAAATGTAATCATATCAAAAACAATATACTCAGATCACAACATAATAGGGTCCAGACATGCATGCAGGGAGCCCCAGATCAACAAAATGTGATCAGCCCGAGGAGCCTTCTCCAAATTCAACTTCAATAACAAAAACATAAGATGGGACCAAGTAAACCAAGTCCTAAATGATATACAATGGGAAGATAGCCTAAGCATCACGGATCCTAACCATTGTCTAGAACAAATTAACTCTGTGCCACTTGAAGTTTGCTCAAGGAAAATTCCCTTAAGAAAAAAGAGGAAAAGATGCAAACTAGAAAGGGGAGCGCTCCCTATACAGGCGAAGGCAAAGAATAACGGAGCGCTAAAAGAAGCCAATATATCTGAAATACGAAGGAGACACTAGTCAGAGAAATAGCAAACATCGAATTAAAACTAAAGGAATCATACAGGAATCAAGAAACGCGGGAAGAACTAAAAGCTATAAACGAAATTGAAAGAAACCCAAAGTATTTCCTTTATTATGCAAAGTCAAAGTCGAGAACACCAACCAGTATTGGGCCCCTACTTAAACGGGATGGGTCCTACACAGATGACAGCAAGGAAATGAGTGAGTTACTTAAGTCCCAGTATGACACAGTTTTTAGCGAGCCGCTAACCAGACTGAAAATCGAAGACCTAAATTAATTTTTATGAGGGTGCCACAGAATTGACTGACACATGCCTATCTGACATCACCCTGACAAATGACTTCGAAAAGGCAATAAATGACATGCCCATGCACTCCGCTCCAGGCCCAGACTCATGGAACTCTGTGTTCATCAAGAACCAAAAGCCCCTATCACATACTTTTAACATCCCATGGAGGGAGCATGGACACTGGGGTCGTCCCCCAGTTACTAAAAACAACAGACATAGCCCCCCCCACAAAGGGGGCAGTAAAGCAATAACAAAGAACTACAGACCAATAGCGCTAACGTCCATATCATAAAAATCTTTGAAAGGGTTCTAAAAAGCAAGATCGACCATCTAGATACCCATAAATTTAAAAACCCCGGGGCAGGGGTTTTTGAGCGGGTCGCTCCTGTCTGTCCCAACTTTTGGGCCCCCTCTCGACCAGGTTCTAGATGCTCTGAAACAAAAAATGCAGATGTTATATACACAGACTTTGCAAACCTTTGACAATGTGAAGGTTTTGCAAAAAAAGCGTGATAAAGGAATAACAGGAAAAGTTGGTAGATGGATCTATAATTTCCAACAAGTAGAACACAAAAGAGTAGTCAACAGAGTAAAGTCGAGGCAGCTAAGGGAAAATGTTCCACAAGGCAAGTACTCCCCCATCCTGTTCCCATCCTCAAACGGACATAAAGGAAATAAGCCACAGTCCCGTGTCTTCTTTCGGCAGAATCTTTTTACAGTGTCCACCGTTGAGACACTGCAAGTCCAACAGACATAAACCAAATTTTTAAAAGGGCTGCAGAAAAAAATGAACAATGATGGAAATTTAATTCTCAGATACGGAAAACGTGAGGAAAAAAACTCTTACAAAATAATTCCAACCCCCCAAAAGGAAAAATAATGTAAAAAACCCGGGGGATCATGTCAGTCTCACCTTCAAGGACCATAACAAGTACCAACGATCTTGAAAATGCAGGTGGATAATGAGAACCTTCAAAACCAGGGTAAACCCATGTTCCCCCTTTTTCAAATCGCTTTTTATCTAGGCTGAAAGCTGCACACTAACGCCCTTTCGGGGGTGTTTGACCTTAAAAAGGGCAAAAAACCCCGCCGCATAACTGCGAAAAACCACCTCAATAGGGGAAAAGTTCCAAACCTGTGCTCTCTAAAAGCAGGCGGGGGTCATTTTATATAAAGTGGAAAATTTCAGGGTTAGTACCAAACTTGCCACAAAAAACCCCCTACAAAAAAAAGACTCGGCAGGCGTGTAACATCCCCAATGAAAAGGGGGGGGTGCCATGCTTGGGGGCAAACAAAAGTTAGGCCCCAAATTGTTCAACTGCCTAGCATACATAAAGGTTACCAACAAACCCTGGCTGTCTTAAGGGACTGGACGGCACCGTCGGTACCACCAGCCGGGGGTGTGGTTCAGTTGGATGCGTCCCAGCGTAACACCTGGTTTATCGGCCTGGCCCCAAATGAGGCCTGGTCACAGACCGGGCCGCGGGGGTGACCCCGGAAATTTCTCGGTAAACTCAGGAGCTCCCTACTCAGCGTACGTCACATTCCCTTGGACGCTTTCCCAAAAACCCCCCCTCTTTAAGAGGTTGGCCTAGGTGTAAAGGTGGCTGGATATCTCGTTCCCTACTCATATATTTACTTACCACCCATCCGTGTTTTCCCAATGATTACTCTCCCAAACAGACAAGTGGTGTGCGCGGGGCCCTAATTTTTTCTTAAAAGGGGAAAAAAAAGATTGCCAGTGATGCCTCCAGGAAAGACCTACCAACTTCAAGCATGTATTCGTCAACCCGCCACATTGTTTCCGGTAGCTAATGCCTTTTTTTTTTTGTTAAAACCTAGAGGGGAACCAGGGTTTTAAATTAAGCCAAGAATGGTTTGGGGGGGAATGCCCAGCCAGCCATCAAACCTTTAACCAGCTTTCCCCTTTACTAATAGTTACAAGACCCCAAACCATCTAAGCCGCATGAAAGGCTGCCAAAACCCAAACCCAGTGACGAGAAGTAAGCCAGCAAGCCATGTGGGTTCCTACCTTCCCCTCCCCTTTTTGCTTTCAGGCATTTTTGTGCTAATACCATCCCGGGGTTTTTTTTGGGGTTTTTTAACCTCCGGTTTAAAAATTAAACGCCTAGTGGTGTGGGTGGAGGTACCCCCCAGCAGCGCGGGATAACCACCAGCAGTAGCCGCCCCCCCCCACAAACCAGTGTGTCTGTTTTTTAACCCAAATTTTGGTTTATCGTATTTT
>WNWK01032801.1:0-21627 GCA_009830355.1 Cherax destructor
GAATACCTCACGGGGAGGCAACAACGGGTCATGGTGCGTGATGAGGTATCACAGTGGGCGCCTGTGACGAGCGGCGTACCGCAGGGTTCAGTCCTAGGACCAGTGTTATTCTTGGTATATGTAAACGACATGACGGATGGGATAGACTCAGAAGTGTCTCTGTTCGCAGATGATGTGAAATTAATGAGGAGAATCACATCGGAAGAGGAATAAGCAGGACTTCAAACAGACCTGGACAAGCTTGACATCTGGTCTAGCAACTGGCTTCTCGAATTCAATCCCACCAAATGCAAAGTCATGAAGATCGGAGAAGGACAAAGAAGACCGCTGACAGAGTACAGGCTAGGTGGACAAGGGCTACAAACCTCGGCAAGGAGAAAGACCTTGGGGTGAGTATAACGCCAAGTACGTCTCCGGAGGCACACATCAACCAGATAACTGCGGCAGCATATGGGCGACTGGCAAACCTAAGATTAGCGTTCCGTTACCTAAACAAGGAATCGTTCAAGACACTGTACACCGTGTACGTCAGGCCCATACTAGAATATGCAGCACCAGTCTGGAACCCACACCTGGTCAAGCACGTAAAGAAACTAGAGAAAGTGCAAAGGTTTGCGACAAGGCTAGTTCCACAACTCAGGGGTCTGTCCTATGAAGAAAGGTTGAGGGAAATAGGACTAACAACACTGGAGGAAAGAAGGGTCAGAGGAGACATGATAACGACATACAAAATACTGCGGGGAATCGACAAGGTAGACAGGGACAGGATGTTCCAGAGAGGGAACACAGAAACAAGGGGACACAACTGGAAGCTGAAGACTCAGATGAGTCAAAGGGATGTTAGGAAGCATTTCTTCAGCCACAGAGTAGTCAGGAAGTGGAATAGTCTAGAGAAAGATATAGTGGAGGCAGGAACCATACATAGTTTTAAGACGAGGTATGATAGAGCTCATGGAGCAGGGAGAGCAGAGACCCAGTAGCGGACAGCGAAGAGGCGGGGCCAGGAGCTGAGTCTCGACCCCTGCAACCACAATTAGGTGAGTACACACACACACACACACACACACGCACACACACACACAAGCAAACACACACACACACACACACACACACATACACACATACACACACATACACACACACACACACACACATATACACACACATACACACACACACACACACACACACACACACACATACACACACATACACACACACACACACACACACACACACACACACACACACACACACACACACACACACACACACAGCAAACACACACACACACATACACACACACACACACACACACACACACAAGCAAACACACACACACACACATACACACACACACACACACATACACACACACACATACACACACACACACACACACACACACACACACACACACACACACACACACACACACACACACACACACACACATACACACACACACACACACACACACACACACACACATAGGATCGGAGAAGGGCAAAGAAGACCGCTGACAGAGTACAAGCTAGGCGGACAAAGGCTACAAACCTCGGCAAAGGAGAAAGACCTTGGAGTGAGTATAACGCCTAGCACGTCTCCGGAGGCACACATCAACCAGATAACTGCGGCAGCATATGGGCGTCTGGCAAACCTTAGATTAGCGTTCCGTTACCTTAACAAGGAATCGTTCAAGACACTGTATACCGTGTACGTCAGGCACATACTAGAATATGGTCAAGCACGTAAGGAAACTAGAGAAAGTGCAAAGGTTTGCGACAAGGTTAGTTCAACAACTCAGGGGTCTGTCTTATGAAGAAAGATTGAGGGAAATAGGACTAACAACACTGGAGGAAAGAAGGGTCAGAGGAGACATGATAACGACATACAAAATACTGCGGGGAATTGACAAGGTAGATAGTGACAGGTTGTTTCAGAGAGGGAACACAGATACAAGGGGACACAACTGGAAGCTGAAAACTCAGATGAGTCAAAGGGATGTCAGGAAACACTTCTTCAGCCACAGAGTAGTCAGGAAGTGGAATGGACTAGAGAAAGATATAGTGGAGGCAGGAACCATACATAGTTTTAAGACAAGGTATGATAAAGCTCATGGAGCAGGGAGAGCAGAGACCCAGTAGCAGACAGCGAAGAGGCGGGGCCAGGAGGTGAGTCTCGACCCCTGCAACCACAATTAGGTGAGTACAATTAGGTGAGTACACACACATACACACACACACACACACACACACACACACACACACACACACACACACACACACACACACACACACACACACACACACACACACAAGCAAACACACACACTCCGAAGCCTTTTCCAGCAGAAACAAACTCTACGATTCATTAACATTCTGCTAACATTAATGCCTTTATACTTCTGCCACAAAATTACACGTTAAAATTTTCGCATTTCGAGAGTGTTTATCATACAAATTTCATGACAATATGTGAACAAAGCATTAACATTGTTAACTCAACTAAACCACTCACGTTAAAAGCAGATTAACAACAGCAACCAGTTACCTGCCGACAATACTATATGTATATACTATATGTATATACATCTACTTCACGTTCCTATTTCCCATTAACTCTTTTGCATAATTGAAAATAAATACGTGATTCCCTAGTGTAATTTTTACATTCGTCATTATTACTATGTACAGGTGAGACAATGTACGTAAGTCTGTTGACACAGACAAGGTGTAGAAATCCTCTCTTTCCAAATTTTACTTCCATCACTAGCGTGTAGATGCCGCCATTATAGAACTGTCTTCTGTAGACTCCCTGTTTACGGATGACTTAGTGGTGTTTAGAAAGGGCTATGTTCTCTTCATTATGACAGAGAATCTCGTTCGTAAAGTACATCTAACTAAGGAAGAAGTAACGAATTTCTAGTCTAGAATATTTCAAGCTTATTAGCCCCTCCTCCCCGAGAAGTAATTTCTAGTAATGAGATGTTAAGATTCTAAGAGTATCCTTATTTCTCATTCTGTAAAGGCAGTAAAGCTCTTGCTCTAAGAACCGTGGTCCACGTACCTTGTATAACTCTCAGAGAGTGCTTAGCTCTTAGAGAGTGCTTAGCTCTTAGAGAGTGCTTAGCTCTTAGAGAGTGCTTAGCTCTTAGAGAGTGCTTAGCTCTTAGAGAGTGCTTAGCTCTTAGAGAGTGCTTAGCAGTGATAATGCTCTTATGCTCTTACAGAGTGTAATATTTCTTGCATTTCTTAGGCATGTGTTTGTATGTGTGAGCGCGCGCGTGTGTACTCACCTAATTGTGGTTTCAGAAGTCGAATCTCAGTTTCTGGTCCCGCTTTTCTTCTGGCTTCTATTGGGTTCACTATCTCCTTCATGAAGAGCCGTATCATGCTCATTCTTCAAACTATGTATTGGTTCTGACTCTTCCACTTCTCTGTCTAGGTCGTTCAACTTCCTGGCCACTCTAAGGCTAAAGAAGTATTTCCTAACATCCCTGTGACCCATCTGCGTTTTTAATCTCCAGCTCTCTCCTCGTGCACTTGAAACTCGTCTCACAACAGACTTTCCCTGTCAGTTGATTCCTCTTACTACTTTGTATGTCGTAATGATGTCACCTCTGGTCCTTCTTTCCTATAATGTCTTCAAGTTTTGCTCTTCTATCCTCTCAGCTCTGGGACTAGTTTTGTTGCAAACCTTTGCACTTTTTCCAGCCTCTTTACATGCTTCAGATGCTGGTTGCATATTGGCGCTGTAGACTCCAAGACAGGCGTGATTTATGTCTAGTTTAAGGTCGTGAATGTCTCCTTGTTAAGGTTCCTGAAAGCTACCCCTAAATTTACCAGTACTCGCCTTTAAGGTAGAGAATATTCGGTTGATGTGTACCTCAGGAGAAATGTAAGGGACTGTGTGTGTGTGTACTCACCTAATTGTACTCACCTAATTGTGGTAGCAGGGGTCGAAACATAGCTCCTGGCCCCGCCTCTTCACTGACCGCTAATAGGTTCTCTCTCTCCCTGCTCCACGAGCTTTATCATACCTCGTCTTAAAGCTATGTGTGGTTCCTGCCTCCACTACATCACTTGCTAGACTATTCCACTTCCTGACAACTCTATAACTGAAGAAATACTTCCTAACATCCCTTTGACTCGTTTGAGTCTTCAACTTCCAATTGTGTATGTACTCACTTAGTTGTACTCACCTAGTTGTGGTTGCAGGGGTCGAGTCATAGCTCCTTGCCCCGCCTCTTCACTGGCCGCTACTGGGTCACTCTCCCTGCGCCATGAGCTTTATCATACCTCTGCTTAAAGCTATGTGTGGATCCTGCCTCCACTACATCGCTTCCCAAACTATTCCACTTTCCGACCACTCTGTGACTGAAGAAATACTTCCTAACATCCCTGTGATTCATCTGAGTCTTCAACTTCCAACTGTGTCCCCTTGTTGTTGTGTCCCATCTCTGGAACATTCTGGCTCTGTCCACTTTGTCAATTCCTCTCAGTATCTTATATGTTGTTATCATGTCCCCCTTATCTCTTCTGTCCTCCAGTGTCGTCAGGTCGATTTCCCTTAACCTCTCCTCGTAGGACATACCCCTTAGCTCCGGGACTAGTCTTGATGCAAACCTTTGCACTTTCTCTATCTTCTTTACATGCTTGGCTAGGTGTGGGTTCCAAACTGGTGCTGCATACTCCAATATGGGCCTAACGTACACAGTGTACAGGGTCCTGAACGATTCTTTATTAAGATGTTGGAATGCTGTTCTTAGGTTTGCTAGGCGCCCATATGCTGCAGCAGTTATTTGGTTGATGTGCGCCTCAGGAGATGTGTCTGGTGTTATACTCACCCCACGATATTTTTCCTTGATTGAGGTTTGTAGTCTCTGGCCCCCTAGATTGTACTCCGTCTGCGGTCTTCTTTGCCCTTCCCCAATCTTCATGACTTTGCACTTTGCACTTGGTGTGTATGTGTGTGTGTGTGTGTGTGTGTGTGTGTGTGTGTGTGTGTGTGTGTGTGTGTGTGTGGACAGGTAAACACAAAAATGAGAAAATGTGCAAGTCTTGTTTTCTGGAAGAAGTGAGACACGCACCAGTATGTACCTGTTACTGTGAGGAGCTGCTATAATTAGTGACCTTGCTGGAGACACTCGACTCACGAGCGACCTCATCTTCCATCCCCTCTGATGAGCTTTACACTCTCGAAGTGACACAGAGTACTCTCTCTCTCTCTCTCTCTCTCTCTCTCTCTCTCTCTCTCTCTCTCTCTCTCTCTCTCTCTCTCTCTCTCTCTCTCTCTCTCTCTCTCTCTCTCTCTTTCTCTCTCTCTGCTAACGAGGACAGTCTTCAAACTCTCACACGTCGTGCACAAAATAAAAATAAAAAATAATTGTATCTATCGTTTTGAACACACCGAAGAAAAGAAAAAGAAAACACAGTCGCCATCGTTCATTCAACCGCTGTCTTGCCAGAAGAGTGCTGAATTAAAGTATATATATGATCAGCCAAACTGGTTATATCCCCCCCTCCATAAAAGAACTCAGTCCAGTGAGCCAAAAAATTCCCAAAATGTAAATCTAATTCCGAGGATAATTTAGATTTAGATTTAGACTGGGATTGTTTTACACATTAACCAACTTAAGTGAAACTTGAACGAAGACAAAAAAAAAAAAAATAAAAGGCAAAGGATAATTGACCTCGATTCCATTAATACATTTCTAGGAAGCGCTAAACCTGAGTGGCTCAGTCAGTGGAATTAGTCGTGGAGGATCGATCCACCGTCCAATAATAGCTAGTAAAAAATAAAGGCTAAAAGACTAACATGGCAGAGATGCCAGTGGGGAAAAAAGGTGAAAAAAAACCAGGAAGGGACACAACAGTAATGCTAACTCTCCCCGTATGGGCGGTAACGCCAACGGGAGCAGCAGTAACAGTAATAACAGTGACAGCAACGGTGGTAATAAGAGCAACAGCAGTTACAGCAAAAGATACAGCGGTAATAGCAAGAGCAACGTGGATGACAGCAGTAACAGCGGAAGTGGCCTCGACAGCAGCAGCATTAACAGCAGTAGGCGACAGCATTAAGAGCAGTAGGAGCAGTAGTTGCAGTATTAACAGCAGAGGAGTCAAGAACAGCAGCATTAACAGCGGTAGGAGCAGCATTAAGAGCAATAGCAGGAGTAGGCAACAGCAGCAGCATTAACAGCAGTAGTTGCAGCAATAAAAGTAGAGGAGACAAGAACAGCAGCATTAACAGCAGTAACAGCTGTAGCAGCAACAGTATCATCATCAGCAGCAGCAGCAGCAACAACAACAACAACAAAAACACTAGCCGCAGCAGAAATAACAGCAGCAACAGGAGATGTACCGACACATCAGTAACAGCTGCAACAGCAACAGCAGCGTCAATAGAACCAACAGCAACAAATGCAGGAAATAATCAGCAAACAAAAAAATCAACAAATACAGCAAGGAAAACAACCAGAATAACAACGTTTAAAACATCACCAGCAACAACAACAGAAGAAACAATAACAGTAACAACAACAATAACAAAAACATTGAAAGCAACAGTAACAACTACAACAACAGTAACAACTACAACAACAGTAACAACTTCAACAACAGTAACAACTACAACAACAGTAACAACTACAAAAACAGTAGCACCTACAGTAACAATAAATGCATTGAAAGCAACATTAGCAACTACAACAGCAACAACAACTACAGCAAACAACAGCAAAAACAACAACAACAACAACAACAACAACAACAACAAAATAACAACTCGTTACAACAGACCATGGTGCACCACCAACAAAAACAACAACTACACTACAACAGACTAGAATGCACCACCACAACCACCACCACCAACAACAATACAACAGACCTGGATGTACAACCATCACCACCACCAACAACAACAACACTACAACAGACCAGGGTGCACCACCAACACCACCACCACCACCAACAACAACAACAACTACACTGCAATAGATCTGGATACACCACGAACACCAACAACAACAACACTACAACAGACTAGGGAGCACCACCACCACCAACAACAACACCAACTACACTACATCAGACCAGGGAGCACCACCACCACCAACAACAACAACTACACTGCAACAGATCTGGATACACCACCAACACCAACAACAACAACACTACAACAGACTAGGGAGCACCACCACCACCAACAACAACAACACTACAACAGACTAGGGAGCACCACCACCACCAACAACAACAACACCAACAACTACACTACATCAGACCAGGGTGCACCACCACCACCAACAAAAACTAGACTACAACAGACCAGGTGCACCACCACCAAGAACTTCACTACAACAGACCAGGGTGCACCACCACTACCACCAACAACAACAACAACTACACTACAACACACCAGGGCGCACCAACAACAACAACTACATTACAACAGACCAGGATGCACCACCACCAACAACATCACCTACACTACAACAGACCAGAGTGCACCACCACCACCAATAACTACACTACAACAGACCAGGATGCACCGGCAACACCAACAACAACAACTACAACAGACCTGGGTGCACCACCAACACTAGCAACAACAACTATACTGCTACAGACCAGGGTGCACCACCACCAACAACAACTTCACTACAACAGACCAGGGTGCACCACCACCAACAACAACTACACTACAACAGACCAGGGTGCACCACCAACACCAACAACAGCAACAACTACATTACAACAGACCAGGGTGCACCACCACCACCAATAACTGCACTACAACAGACCAGGGTGCACCGGCAACACCAGCAACAACATCTACAACAGACCAGGGTGCACCACCAACAACAACAGCTACACTACAACAGACCAGGGTGCACCACCAACAACAACAGCTACACTTCAACAGACCAGGGTGCACCACCACCAACAAGAACTACAGTACAACAGACCATGGTGCACCTCTAACACGAACAACAACTACACTACAACAGACCAGGGTGCACCACCACCACCAACAACAACTACACTACAACAGACCAGGGTGCACCACCACCACCAACAACAACTACACTACAACAGACCAGGGTGCACCACCACCACCACCAACAACTACACTACAACAGACGAGGGTGCACCACCACCAACAACAACAACTACACTACAACAGACCAGGGTGCAACACCACCACCAACAACAACTACACTACAACAGACCAGGGTGCACCACCACCACCAACAACAACTACACTACAACAGACCAGGGTGCACCACCAACAATAACAACAACTACACTACAACAGACCAGGGTGCACCACCACCACCAACAACAACTACACTACAACAGACGAGGGTGCACCACCACCACCAACAACAACAACTACACTACAACAGACCAGGGTACACCACCACCACCAACAACAACTACACTACAACAGACCAGGGTGCACCACCACCACCAACAACAACTACACTACAACAGACCAGGGTGCACCACCACCACCAACAACAACTACACTACAACAGACCAGGGTGCACCACCAACAACAACAACTACACTACAACAGACCAGGGTGCACCACCACTAACAACAACAACTACACTACAACAGACCAGGGTGCACCACCAACAACAACAACTACACTACAACAGACCAGGGTGCACCACCACCAACAACAACTACACTACAACAGACCAGGGTGCACCACCACCAACAACAACTACACTACAACAGACCAGGGTGCACCACCACCAACAACAACAACTACACTACAACAGACCAGGGTACACCACCAACAACAACAACTACACTACAACAGACCAGGGTGCACCACCACCAACAACAACAACTACACTACAACAGACCAGGGTGCACCACCACCACCAACAACAGCTACACTACAACAGACCAGGGTGCACCACCAACAACAACAACAACTACACTACAACAGACCAGGGTGCACCACCAACAACAACAACAACTACACTACAACAGACCAGGGTGCACCACCACCAACAACAACAACTACACTACAACAGACCAGGGTGCACCACCACCAACAACAACAACTACACTACAACAGACCAGGGTGCACCACCACCAACAACAACAACTACACTACAACAGACCAGGGTGCACCACCACCAACAACAACAACTACACTACAACAGACCAGGGTGCACCACCACCAACAACAACAACTACACTACAACAGACCAGGGTGCACCACCACCAACAACAACAACTACACTACAGCAGACCAGGGTGCACCACCAACAACAACAATTACACTACAACAGACCAGGGTGCACCACCACCAACAACAACAACTACACTACAGCAGACCAGGGTGCACCACCAACAACAACAACTACACTACAACAGACCAGGGTACACCACCACCAACAACAACAACTACACTACAACAGACCAGGGTGCACCACCACCAACAACAACAACTACACTACAACAGACCAGGGTGCACCACCAACAACAACAACTACACTACAGCAGACCAGGGTGCACCACCAACAACAACAACTACACTACAGCAGACCAGGGTGCACCACCAACAACAACAACTACACTACAACAGACCAGGGTGCACCACCAACAACAACAACAACTACACTACAGCAGACCAGGGTGCACCACCAACACTCCCTGATCATCAATATGCAAATGCCTTCGACAGCTAGCTCTCATCTCTGGTGAGACCTTCCTCGTGAGTCCTTGTGTGTCCTCGACTCTACCTGTTGCCCCACCTCGTGTGTCCTCGACTCTACCTGTTGCCCCACCTCGTGTGTTCTCGACTCTACCTGTTGCCCCACCTCGTGTGTCCTCGACTCTACCTGTTGCCCCACCTCGCGTGTCCTCGACTCTTCCTGTTGTCCCGCCTCGTGTGTCCTCGACTCTACCTGTTGCCCCACCTCGTGTGTCCTCGACTCTACCTGTTGCCACACCTCGCGTGTCCTCGACTCTTCCTGTTGTCCCGCCTCGTGTGTCCTCGACTCTACCTGTTGCCCCGCCTCGTGTGTCCTCGACTCTACCTTTTCCAGTCCATAGAGTTGAACTCTTCTCCAGGCTGAGGGACTGACCACTTCAAATGATTTTTCTTTAACGTTGGTGGACTGATTACATTATGTTTATTTCACCATTACACCTGTTACCTGTGTATTAGACTGAAGAAGACTACTGTGTAGGCGAAACGCTTCATCTATAAAGATTCCCAACTGATGCACATGTGTCTTAATCTTCAGTTTGTCGGTATTTTAAATCATTTTTAATATTACTGGACTGATGAGTTCCGGTGGTAATATGCTTGGTGCAGCTCTCACCTCTAGGCCCTTGTCTCGTCTGGTCTCTCTCCGTTCCCGATTATCAGTAAGTTTATTCAGGTATACACAAATACAGTTACACAGATTATCATACATAGCAGCATATGTGTAGAGAACCTAGGATAACCCAAAAAAGTCAGTCAAAGTGACTTATTTCCACTTGAGCAACGATACTTTCGTTGGTGGCGAAGTCCAGTCTGATCACTCCTGAAGAGCAATGCTTATAAATGAAAAGGGTAATCATATCTCTTATTAAATCAATTATCTATTAATATCATTGCCGTCTTATTTCATCCCTACCGCAATATGCACAGTACTGAACGTGTGCCTGTAGTCGTGTACATGTACATCCCCTTTACACCAATAGCCTTTGCTGCGCACAAAACTCATTTCATATATTCACATTCAGTTTAATATCAAAGAAAACCATTTAAAACATACGCAGGCAGTAATAATAAAATAACATCAACTTTTTTCTCCTACGCATTTTTAAAGCCCCACAGACATTCATGATATCCGAAAAGCAGATTCAAAGTTTGTGAAAAATTATGAAAAAAACTAATTATTTTCCAATATACCAGCAACCATGAATTTTAAAACCAAACATATACACACACGCGCGTTTACAAAATCCTTTGGTTGCGTGATGGGGTAAAGCTCTAATGATCGTGTAACTAAAATTTAGAGAGAATTAAAAAAAACTATAAAGATCAGGGGAATAAGTTTATTCTGGAATAGGGTTCGTGGAAGGATGGAAATAGAAAGAAAAATGTTCCCATCTACCTAGTGTCTCATCTCTGGTTGGATGGGAATGGTTGGATGGGAATGGTTGGATGGGAATGGTTGGATGGGAATTGGTTGTAGCAGGCCAGTAGGCCAGCTGCAGTGTTTCTCCGTTCTTATGCTCTTACGTTGCGCACATCCGTACGTTCCTCAAGTCAGGTGTGGATAACGCAGTTGGTTGTGTCGCGGCTGCATGCAGATGGTTGTAGCTGGCTAGAGCCTGGCACCAACCCAAGCTCGCTATTCTTCTTCAAATAATGGATGTTCTTTAACTGTCTTCACCAGTATAATATATATATATATATATATATATATATATATATATATATATATATATATATATATATATATATATATATATATATATATATATATATATATATATATAGGATGGGTCCACCTCTGGTGCAAATTGTGGGACCCATAGCCTCGGAAAAGTGGATAAAAAGGCATCAAGGAAGAATATTTGGATTTCCTCCTGAAGCCGTTTGAATATTCCACTTCTCCTACCACCCCATCCTATATACACACATACATACATATAAATGCTTTATTAATAGACAGAATACATTTATAAAACACACAAACATGAACATGAATACAATGGTACAATAAGTCAAAGATTATGAATCTCCTCCAGCTCCTCCGAAGCCGGACGCGAGCCGAGTATGCAGCATGCGTTTCCCCTCTGGATGGCCACGCTGAGACCATATATATATATATATATATATATATATATATATATATATATATATATATATATATATATATATATATATATATATATATATATATATATACAATAAGATAACAGTAAACAGGTGATATCACAATATGCAGAACAACCACTGAAAAAATAGCGAAATTCTAAGTGCTTTCGTGACTTCTCACATTATCAAGGAACTATCAAACATAGTTCCTTGATAATGTGAGAAGTCACGAGAGCGCTTGGAATTTTGCTGCTGTTTTTTCATATTGGTGGTTCCACACACACACACGCACACGCACACACACACACACACACACACACACACACACACACACACACACACACACACACACACATATATACGCCAAACACGTCTCCGGAGGCACACATCAACCAGATAACTGGGGCAGCATATGGGCGACTGGCAAACCTAAGATTAGCGTTCCGTTACCTTAACAAGGAATCGTTCAAGACACTGTACACCGTGTACGTCAGGCCCATACTAGAGTATGCAGCACCAGTCTGGAACCCACACCTGGTCAAGCACGTAAAAAAACTAGATAAAGTGCAAAGGTTTGCGACAAGGTTAGTTCCACAACTCAGGGGTCTTTCTTATGAAGAAAGGTTGAGGGAAATAGGACTAACAACACTGGAGGAAAGAAGGGTCAGAGGAGACATGATAACGACATACAAAATACTGCGGGGAATCAACAAGGTAGACAGTGACAGGATGTTCCAGAGAGGGAACACAGAAACAAGGGGACACAACTGCAAGCTGAAGACTCAGGTGAGTCAAAGGGATGTTAGGAAGCATTTCTTCAGCCACAGAGTAGTCAGGAAGTGGAATAGTCTAGAGAAAGATATAGTGGAGGCAGGAACCATACATAGTTTTAAGACAAGGTATGATAAAGCTCATGGAGCAGGTAGAGAGAGGACCCAGTAGAGATCAGTGAAGAGGCGGGACCAGGAGCTGAGTCTCGACCCCTACAACATAATTAGGTGAGTACACACACACACACACACACATATATATATATAACAGAATATACCTATCATATTATAACTATCATATTATAACTAATGTAAATTATATCTAAGAGGCTGTAACTAACAGATTACTCATTAACATATATCTATATAAAAATATTATTTGAAAATCATATAATTAAATTTTTGTCTCGCTTATATTTCATTTTTAAAAACCTTGAATATAAACCTCACTGTAAACTGGAAAGCAACGAAGAATGCGTTGCCATAACCAATTATCAACGAAGACTCGTAATTGGCTTTCATTCGTTATTTGTATGAAATTATTTTCCGACGAGGAAGCAAATATAATTTCCTGCCTTTTTTTTCTGAGCGGTTTGTGTTTTTAAATGAATTTCGATTTTGAAATTTCGATTCAAAATTGCTTTTCGCTGTTTATGATTTTTGAGTCTTTTAAAGTAAAGGCAGCTATGTAATGCGGATTTTATGGTGAGACAGATACGAGAGAAAATATGCATGAGAGACAAAATTTAGAGATATATATTTAACAAGAGGAAGGGAGGAAGCACACCCTTGAGAAATAGTCGAATGAGAAAAGTAAATCAATCATTTTGTTGTATACACTTGAATAGATATATATCTCTCACTGTATATATTCTAAATTCCTGTCTGTTTAGTTGCAGTTGATTTTAAGGGAGTGAGAAAAGGTCAATTTTCGTTGTCATATATATATATATATATATATATATATATATATATATATATATATATATATATATATATATATATATATATATATATATATATATATATATATATATATTATATATATATATATATATATATATATATATATAAATATATATATATGCAAAAAGATCACAGTAATCAGGTGATATCAAAATATGCAAGACAACCACTATGAAAAATAGAGGAATTCAAGCGCTTTGTGACTACTCACATTATCAAGGAACTATATGTTCCTTGATAATGTGAGATCTAAGCCTAATTCCTCTATTTCTCATAGTGGTTGTCTTCATATATATATATATATATATATATATATATATATATATATATATATATATATATATATATATATATATATATATATATATATATATATATATATATATATATATGTATATATATATATATATATATATATATATATATATATATATATATATATATATATATATATATATATATATATATATATATATATGTCGTGCCGATTAGGTAAAACTGGTCAATTAGCAAGAACTCATCTAAAATTAAGTCCTTTCTAAAATTTTCTCTTTTACGTTTAAATATATATTTTTTTCATTTATGTTAATGTAAGAATTTATAATTTTGTACCAAGAGAAACTTTAAAAACCTACCTAACCTTATTACAACAAACACAATTTAATTTAGCCTAACCCAACTAAATATATTTTAGATACGTTAACATTAATTTATTAATAAACAAACACAATGAAATATATTTTTTTCGTAATGTTCAGAATGATTTTGGCGAAATTATTGCATACGCAAATTTTAGTTGTCTTATATGGCAAGTTGAGCGTTGCTATTTAAGCAAAATAGCAAGTTTTACCTAATCGGCACGACATATATATATATATATATATATATATATATATATATATATATATATATATATATATATATATATATATATATATATATATATGTCGTGCCGATTAGGTAAAACTGGTCAATTAGCAAGAACTCATCTAAAATTAAGTCCTTTCTAAAATTTTCTCTTATACGTTCAAAGATATATTTTTTCATTTATGTTAATGTAAGAATTTATAATTTTGTACCAAGAGAAACTTTGAAAACCTACCTAACCTTATTACAACAAGCGCAATTTAATTTAGCCTTACCCAACTAAATATATTTTAGATAAGTTAATATTAATTTAATAATTAACAAACACAATGAAATATTTTTTTTTCGTTACGTTCAGAATGATTTTGGCGAAATTAATGCATACACAAATTTTCACTTGTCTTATATGGCATATATATATATATATATATATATATATATATATATGTCGTGCCGATTAGGTAAAACTGGTCAATTAGCAAGAACTCATCTAAAATTAAGTCCTTTCTAAAATTTTCTCTTATACGTTTAAAGATATATTTTTTTCATTTATGTTGATGTAAGAATTTATAATTTTGTACCAAGAGAAACTTTGAAAACCTACCTAACCTTATTACAACAAGCGCAATTTAATTTAGCCTAACCCAACTAAATATATTTTAGATACGTTAACATTAATTTAATAATAAACAAACACAATGAAATATATATTTTTCGTTATGTTCAGAATGATTTTGAAATTATTGCATACACAAATTTTCACTTGTCTTATATGGCAAGGTGAGCGTTGCTATTTAAGCCAAAATCGCAAGTTTTACCTAATCGGCACGAATATATATATATATATATATATATATATATGTCGTGCCGATTAGGTAAAACTTGCGATTTTGGCTAAATAGCAACGCTCACTTCCATATAAGACAAGTGAAATTGTGTATCATAATTTCGCCAAAATCATTCTGAACATAACGAAATATATATTTCATTGTGTTTGTTTATTATATATATATATATGTCGTGCCGATTAGGTAAAACTTGCGATTTTGGCTTAAATAGCAACGCTCACTTTGCCATATAAGACAAGTGAAAATTTGTGTATGCAATAATTTCGCCAAAATCATTCCCTAGTGTTTGTTCATACTCTACTATAATTTTTTTTTAATATATGTATGGAATTTCCATCAAATGTCTCATCATGTACCAACACTACACTAGATACCTACTATCACTGCTCTACATACCTACAGTCACTACACTTCCAGTCCACAACCAGTGCAAGACACATCTGCAGTCTAGTACTACACTACACTTCTGCCATAACTATTGATCTAACATCATACTCCTGATTTCTATTCTCTGTACTGGATAGTAGAAATAAATCCATATGTACTCCTAGGCCATACATAGGATGGATATGAGATATACAGTAAACTAGCCACTACCATTTACAGGATATGTGGTATATATATATATATATATATATATATATGCAAGACAACCACTATGAAAAATATAGAGGAATTCCAAGAGCTTTCGTGACTACTCACATTATCAAGGAACTATCATAGTTCCTTGATAATGTGAGTAGTCACAAGCTGGAATTCCTCTATATTTTTCATAGTGTTGTCTTGCATATTTTGATATCACCTGTTTACTGTGATCTTTTGCATATATATATATATATATATATATATATATATATATATATATATATATATATATATATATATATATATATATATATATATATATATATATATATATATATATGTCGTGCCGATTAGGTAAAACTTGTGATTTTGGCTTAAATAGCAACGCTCATCTTGCCATATAAGACAAGAGAAAATTTGTGTATGCAATAATTTCGCAAAAATCATTCTGAACCTAACGAAAAAAATATATTTCATTGTGTTTGTTTACTATTAAATTATTGTAAACGTATCAAAAATATATTTAGTTTTGTTAGGCTAAATTAAATTGCGCTTGTTATAATAAGGTTAGGTAAGTTTTCAAAGTTTCTCTTGGTACAAAATTATAAATTTTTACATTAACATAAATGAAAAAATATATCTTTAAACGTATAAGAGAAATTTTAGAAAGGACTTTATTTTAAATGAGTTCTTGCTAATTGACCAGTTTTACCTAATCGGCACGACATATATATATATATATATATATATATATATATATATATAATATATATATATATATATATATATATATGCTAGAATTCGCAAGAGCAGGCGAAATAATCACAAACACTGATCTCTGGCCGACGGAGACTTGAACCTACGAACCTCATGACAAGGTACGCAGTGCTTTGCCGACCGTACCACACTGGTCAATACCTTGGCATCCAGCTTTCGCTAGACGTTATTCCAAGGCAGCCAGCTTTCAGGCAGGAGGCTTACAGCTTTCATCTCATCCCCTGCATGCATCGACACAACTAGAGATTTTTACAATGCTAGGAATTCGCAAGAGCAGGCGAAATATTCACAAACACTGATCTCTGGCCGACGGAGACTCGAACCTACGAACCTTTCGCCTGCTCTTGCGAATTCTAGCATGTAAAATATCTAGTTGTGTCGATGCATGCAGGGGATGAGTGAAGCAAGCTCTGCCTGAGCTGGCTGCCTGAACGCTGGACTGGTGCCAGTTGGCCAGTGATCAGATGCCGCTGTGAGTTCTGGTCATTCCTGAAGATCAGTGTGTTATATATATATATATAATATATATATATATATATATATATATATATATATATATATATATATATATATATATATATATATATATATATATATATATATATATATATATATATATATATATATATATATATATATATATATATATATATATATATATATATATATATATATATATATATATATATATATAGCAGAGCCTTGTTATTGAACTGAGGAAACCCACCTGAAGGCTGAAACATAGTGTTAAAACAGACTATATTTCATTCTCTGTTAGAGATATTCTTCAGCCAAAGATGATCTCAGACAAATCGAAATATACAGTCTCTTTTTTTTCACTCTGTGTTGCTGTGTCCTGGTGGATTTTCCTCAATTCACAGACCTTCCAAATTTAGGAAGAGTTTACAGTTAACCTCTTCGAGACACCATTGCGAAGTTTCTTGACATTTAAATGTCGTTTCAATGAAAGATTTTAAGACCAGATAAACTGACTTAAGTACGACAACAAGGAATCTAGAATCTTACTATTTCTTTGTGGGTAATCCAAGTTTCTTTATTTTAAAAGCAGATCGTGAACGGGCCAATTAGGGGAAAATAATCTACTTGACCAGGTTTTGGCAAACAACGAGAACCTTATAGATAATTTAGAGATGACGGAGGATGTTGAAATTAGCAATTACACGGCTATTGTTTTTAATAATATTTGCATGACATGAAAAATAGTGCATTTGAGATCACAGATTCTTGGACTATAAATCAGAGTGGACTTCAGGGTCACTTAGCTGGTTAATGAGTAAGACACACTGCAATAGTTGGGTATATTTATTGTAGAAACGTTTCGCCTGTCCTGTAGGGGTTCCTCAGTCGACCACAGAAACAGTGGAGAGGTGAAGATGAGATCAGTCCGTTAGTCTTCAAAGGAGTTTTGTGGTGGTCAGTCCCTCACCCTTGAGAAGACTTCAGCTTCATAGTCTTGACCAAAGAGAAACGTTGAACGAAGCAACCTGGACAGTATAACGTCCATCTCCATAAAGACCTCACCAACAGTAAAGAATACCATTACTAATAAGACTTTTTTTTCCAAAATATTCCGCACGCACTCCACAGAATATACGTTTTCCACGAGAAATGACACTGAATGGATAAAATGGATACTAAAACGCCTCTTGGGGGAATAAAAGAGGAATTTATAGCCGCATCAACACAAGAGGACCACCTCACGACCCAATACGTTCACATTAACAGGGAGCTTTTTATAAAAAGGATAAGTAGAGGTAAACGGGGATTAAAAAGACAAAGTTACAAAGGCGGACAAAATAAATTCGAAATTTATTTTTCGAGGCATATAGAAGAAATATTAAATATAAGTGTCTTCCAGGTCTATAGAAGGAAGACTAAAGACAAATTTCTTCCAGGTATATAGGATAAGGATTAGATAATAATTTCTACCGGGCATTTAGAATAGATCTTAAAGAAAGACTTTGTCCACTTCAGTCAAACTCTGAACATCTAACCGATAATGAGAAAGAAACGCGTTAAACTTAACAGTAATTTCATTGTTGTTTATACAAAAGCCTGGAATGAGATCCAGGAACTCAACTGCTACAGCGGAACTCAAAAATAAAAGCACATAACCTCACAGTCAACAGAGAATTGCTCCGAAAGCTAAACACATCAATTTTAAAAGCGAAATAAGACGAACCATTTCCTAGGGTCCTTGAAGAATACACTACACTATACAGAAGATCGTAGTGAAACCTCCTAAATAGTCTCTTCAGTGTATACAACATCACAAACGAGTATCGAGACGGTATTGAACAAGACAGTGCCAAGCAAAGAGGGCTGTGGGGGGAGGGGGTACAGGAGGAACTCGTTGACGATCGGCTGACAGACAGACAGACAGCCCTGAGATTGCTCAGAGTGAAATCAGAATGTGAATCAGACACCAGGTGCGAGCCTCGGGGATGAGGGGAAGAGAGGGAAGGTAGTCAGGTGTTTGCCCATAGGGGCAAAATTTGCAGATGATCCTAAAAAGCCGATTACTACTACTACTACTACTACTGCTACTACTACTACTACTACTGCTACTGCTACTACTAGTGCTACTACTACTGTTCTGCTGCTACTAGTTGCTGCTGCTGCTGCTGCTCTGCTCGCTGCTGCTGCTGCTATGCTGCTACTGCTAGCTGCTGCTGCTGCCTGCACTGATCTCTGGTTGCTACTGCTTTGCTCTAGCTGCTCTGCTGCTGCTCTACTGTGTTGCTACTGCTGCTGCTGCTGCTGCTGCTACTGCTGTACTAGCTGTTACTGCTGCTGCTGCTCTGCTGCTGCTGCTGCTGCTCGCTGGTGCTAGCTGCTGCTGCTGCTCTGCTGCTGCTGCTGCTGACTGCTAGTTGCTGCTCTGCTGCTCTGCTGCTGCACTGCTCTGCTGGTGCTCTCTGCTGCTACTGCTGCTCTGCTCGCTACTAGTGCTACTACTACTACTACTACTGCTACTGCTACTACTAGTGCTACTACTACTGCTACTACTACTACTGCTACTGCTACTACTAGTGCTACTACTACTACTACTAATAATAATAATAGTAACAACAGAAGTAATAATAGTAATAACAATAATAATTACTTTAAAAGTCATAACAATAAAAGAGCATTAAGGAAGCGAGTGGAGAAACACTGCAGGTCTCGCCTCGTATAATTTCTGAAAGCAGGTCAGAGTTCATGTTTTTTTTCTGAATCAACTGAGAGATAAGAGTCATCTGACATGCTGATGAGAGGGATTAGTAGGGAGAGGGGAGTAGTGGGGGAAGAGAGAGAAAAAGAGAGAGATAGAGAGAGTGAGAGAGGAAGGAAGGATGAGTGGGATAAAAAGAGGAAGTGGGATAGGAAAAATAAGAGGTGAATTTAGAGGTGAAGAGAGAGAAAGAGAGAGAGAGAGAGAGAGAGAGAGAGAGAGAGAGAGAGAGAGAGAGAGAGAGAGAGAGAGAGAGAGAGAGAGAGAGAGGGGGAGGGGGGTGTATTTAAGAAGAGGGGAAAATATGTTGAACCTCTCCACTATGTAGCACTAGTCACTGATGAATCTCTCCACTTCCTCGGATCAAGAACCCTTCACCAGAGTCATAGTTCCTCTCTGTAAATCAACTCTATAATATAATGTTGGGTCACTTGTTTCTTCCCCTCACACACACATATGTTGATTCCCCTCACACACATGATGATTCCCCTCACACACACAAACACCTGTTGATTCTCCAGACACACACCTGTTGATTCCCCTCTCACACACCTGTTGATTCTCCTCACACACACCTGTTGATTCCCCTCACACACACACCTGTTGATTCCCCTCACACACACACACACACACCTGTTGATTCTCCTCACACACACACCTGTTGATTCCCCTCACACACACACCTGTTGATTCCCCTCACACACACACACACACACACCTGTTGATTCCCCTCACACACACACACACACCTGTTGATTCCCCTCACACACACACACACACACTTGTTGATTCCCCTCACTTGCACCTGTTGATTTTCCTCACACACACGCATTTGTTGATTCCCGTCACACACATCTGTTGATTCCCCTCACACACACACACACACCTGTTGATTCTCCAGACACACCTGTTGATTCCCCTCACACACACATGTTGATTCCCATCACACACACATCTGTTGATTCCCCTCACACACACACACACCTGTTGATTCCCCTCACACACACACTTGTTGATTCCCCTTACACACGCAAACCTGTTGATTTCCCTCACACACCTGTTGATTCTCCTCACACACACCTGTTGATTCCCCTCACACACACTTGTTGATTCCCTTCACACACAAACCTGTTTATTCCCCTCACACACACACACCTGTTTATTCCCCTCACACACACACACACACACCTGTTTATTCCCATATCACACACACACACCTGTTTATTCCCCTCACACACACACACACACCTGTTTATTCCCATATCACACACACCCTGTTTATTCCCCACACACACACACACACCTGTTTATTCCCATATCACACACACACCTGTTTATTCCCTCACACACACACACACACAACCTGTTTATTCCATATCACACACACACCTGTTTATTCCCTCACACACACACACACACACCTGTTTTTCCATACACACACACACACCTGTTTATTCCCCTCACACACACACACACACCTGTTTATTCCCATATCACACACACACCTGTTTATTCCCCTCACACACACACACACACACACCTGTTTATTCCCATATCACACACACACACCTGTTTATTCCCCTCACACACACACACACACACCTGTTTATTCCCATATCACACACACACCTGTTTATTCCCCTCACACACACACCTGTTTATTCCTCTCACAAGCACACCTGTTTATTCCCCTCACAAACACACCTGTTTATTCCTCTCATAAACA
>WNWK01032802.1:0-21627 GCA_009830355.1 Cherax destructor
TATATATATATATATATATATATATATATATATATATATATATATACAATCTTGTACATCTTTGTGTTTTAAAGAGTTTATTGATATATATTATTGATTGAGTAGTACGAGACTACTTAAGAGGATGGTCATTATATTCATCTCAGTAGAGTCTGTCTACAGCATCCACCTGCACAAGGTCACTGTGAATATTACAATGGTATACAGGACCGACAAGCTGTGTAGCCTTCTTCAGTCGAATACAGTGGTAGCATCACCCTTGAAGACGTAGTTTGGAGGTTGTCAGTCCCTCAAGAGTTTAGCTCTTTTGTTGCCTCTGTATTCGACTGGAGAAGTCTACTGTGGAGGCCGACCGTTTCTGAATAAAGACACCTAATTGTTGCACATGTGTCTTATCAACAAAGTTATTAGCTGGTTGTGTTGCCTTAAAGGGTAGTTGCTGGTGCAGGTGATGGTGGTAGTTGTGGTAGGGTGGTGGTGATGGTGGTAGTTGTGGTAGGGTGGTGGTGATGGTGGTAGTGATGGTAGGGTAGTGGTGATGGTGGTAGTTGTGGTAGGGTGGTGGTGATGGTGGTAGTTGTGGTAGGGTGGTGGTGATGGTGGTAGTTGTGGTAGGGTGGTGGTGATGGTGGTAGTTGTGGTAGGGTGGTGGTGATGGTGGTAGTTGTGGTAGGGTGGTGGTGATGCTGGTAGTTGTGGTAGGGTGGTGGTGATGCTGGTAGTTGTGGTAGGGTGGTGGTGATGCTGGTAGTTATGGTAGGGTGGTGGTGATGCTGGTAGTTGTGGTAGGATGGTGGTGATGGTGGTAGTTGTGGTAGGGTGGTGGTGATGCTGGTAGTTGTGGTAGGGTGGTGGTGATGCTGGTAGTTGTGGTAGGGGGTGGTGATGCTGGTAGTTATGGTAGGGTGGTGGTGATGCTGGTAGTTGTGGTAGGATGGTGGTGATGGTGGTAGTTGTGGTAGGGTGGTGGTGATGCTGGTAGTTGTGGTAGGGTGGTGGTGATGCTGGTAGTTGTGGTAGGGTGGTGGTGATGCTGGTAGTTATGGTAGGGTGGTGGTGATGCTGGTAGTTATGGTAGGGTGGTGGTGATGCTGGTAGTTGTGGTAGGATGGTGGTTCACAGAGTTAGTAAAGTGTAATAAAAAAAACGACAAAGGAGAATTAGTTTTTATTGTGGAGACGTTTCGCTCTACGTATAACAAGAGTGAAACGTCAAAATAAAAGCTTGTTTCACACATGTCTTTTCTTCGTTACAGTCGACAGTGCACCTGTCTTCCTACATAGGAAGTAAATAGGTGTTGTTGCATTCTGAAGACATAAGTACCTAAATAGGAATAAGCCACACTGGCTTTTCCTGGATATTCAACCTTGAAGAAGAAGGGTTATTAACCCTCTGGGCTAATAACCCAGTTTACCCTGCTTAGTGAGGGTCAATGGTCTGCACTATTGACTTGTGTGAACCACAACAAGGTCAAGACTTAATAGTTACCCAATTGAAAGGTCGAAGCAAGACACCTTGCAACAGCAAGGTGTCTTGCTGTTACAAGTGTCTTGAAACCCATCCTGTGTGTTGGAATATGACAGGTTGGAGGGTTAATGGGGAATTATATTCTATCACCTGCAGGAGTTTTTCAATGGCCAATGGAAAACAATATGATGTTCAATGAAGACAAATTCCAACTACTACGTTATGGAAAACTGGAGGAGTTAATAACTAGAACTAAGTATACTAAAAACTCTGACCATACAATAGAACGGAAAAATAATGTGAGAGACCTGGGAGTTATAATGTCTGAGGATCTCACTTTCAAGGATCACAACAGTGCCACGATCACATCTGCAAAGAAAATGATAGGATGGATAATGAGATGCCAAGCCAATGATGATTCTTTTCAAATCACTTGCTCTCTCTAGGCTGGAATACTGCTGCACATTAACATCTCCGTTCAAAGTGTACTGCACATATAAGTTCTATCAAACACCTCAAATACTGGGATCGCTTGGAAGCACTTGACTTGTACTCGCTGGAACGCAGGCGAGAGAGATGCATCGTAATCTACACTTGGAAAATCCTAGAAGGAATGGTCCAGAATCTGCACACAGAAATCACTCCCTACGAAAGTAAAAGACTGGGCAGGCGGTGCAAAATACCCCCAATGAAAAGTAGGCGCGCCATTGGTACACTAAGAAAACACTAAGTGTCCGGGGCCCAAGACTGTTCAACAGCCTCCCACCAGGCATAAGAGGAATTACCAATAGGCCCCTGGTTGTCAAGAGGGATCTGGACAGATACTTAAAGTCGGTGCCCGATCAGCCGGGCTGTGGTTCGTACGTTGGACTACGTGCGTCAGCAGTAACAGCCTAGTTGATCAGGCTCTGATCCAGCGGAGGCCTGGTCATGGACCAGGCCGCGGGCGTTGATCCCCGGAATACCCTCCAGGTAGACTCCGGGTAGGGTCATTAAGGGTTTTGTAACCTGTTCACTACCATACAGGAATACTTGAATCCCTAAAATAGTAATTAATATTTACTCAGCGTATATACAAATGAGAAATACACCTCACAGTGTATATATCCTGTGTATATATCCTGTGTATATATCCTGTGTGATTATCACAGCAGGGTAGCATGTTGCCCATAGGAGCCATTTGATCAAAAGTATGTGACTGTTTACAACAAGGAATCAGAATCAGTATAATTGATATGCCTTAAGCGACATTTTTAACTGATTCTCTTTCTTGTGATTTCTTCCATTGTGAAGAATTATCCTGACCTGAAAATAATCCAGGAGAAGCTACGTCTTTGACATTTTTCCAGCCCTTGTATTGTGACTGGTATTATCCTCTGGGTTATTGTGAATTTTTCATGTTAAGGTATTGTGACTTATCTTGTGGGCTAGTTGCGAATTATTCCAGCCACGGTATTGTGTATTCTTCATCTACACCCCAGGACAGGGTGACACCTAGCAACACATGCAGCAGGGTGACACCCTAGCAACACATGCAGCAGGGTGACACCCTAGCAACACATGCAACAGGGTGACACCCTTGTAACACATGCAGCAGGGGTGACACTCTAGCAACACATGCAGCAGGGTGACACCCTAGCAACACATGCAGCAGGGGTGACACCCTAGCAACACATGCAGCAGTGGTGACACCCTAGCAACACATGCAGCAGGGGTGACACCCTAGCAACACATGCAGCAAGGGTGACACCCTAGCAACACATGCAGCAGGGTGACACCCTAGCAACACATGCAGCAGGGGTGACACCCTAGCAACACATGCAGCAGGGGTGACACCCTAGCAACACATGAAACAAGGAAATGATGTCGTCCAGCAGAAAGGTGTATTGTACGTGGCTCTTCATGTATGGATACTAGAAGTGAGTGGCGGAGGTGAGAGTGAGGCCAGGTGTGGAGGTGAGAGTGAGGCCAGCTGTGGAGGTGAGAGTGAGGCCAGGTGTGGAGGTGAGAGTGAGGCCAGGTGTGAAGGTGAGAGAATGAGATTTGAGAGAGCAAATGAGGTGAAAATGAGAGGAAATTGAAATGAAAGTGAAGAATGTGCATCTTCTCTCACATACACAAATCCATTGTTTTTTTTAAATCCCAAATTTACGAAGTGTTACTAAATTTTCTTCACCTGGAGTATACCTGGAGAGAGTTCCAGGGGTCAACGCCCCTGCGGCCCGGTCTGTGACCAGGCCTCATGTTGGGCTCGGTAAAAACTGAGTCATACTGGGACTTTAGTAACTCACTCATTTCCTTGCTGTCATCTGTGTAGGACCCATCCCGTTTTAGTAGGGGCCCAATACTGGATGTTGTTCTCGACTTTGATTTGGCATAAGAAAAGAAATACTTTGGGTTTCTTTCAATTTCGTTTATGGCTTTTAGTTCTTCCCGCGTTTCTTGATTCCTGTAAGATTCCTTTAGTTTTAATTCGATGTTTGTTATTTCTCTGACCAGCGTCCCCCTACGTATTTCAGAGATATTGGCTTCTTGTAGCCGCTCCGTTATTCTCTGCCTTCGCCTGTATAGGGAGCGCCTCTCTCTTTCTAGTTTACATCTTCTCCTTCTTTTCCTTAAGGGAATTTGCCTTGAGCCAACCTCAAGTGCCACAGAGTTAATTAGTTCTAGACATAGATTAGGATCCGTGATGCTTAGGCTATCTTCCCAGTTTATATCATTTAGGACTTGGTTTACTTGGTCCCACCTTATGTTTTTGTTATTGAAGTTGAATTTGGAGAAGGTTCCCTCGCGGCTGATCACATTTTGTTGATCTGGGGCTCCCCCCATGCATGTCTGACCCTCTATTATGTTGTGATCTGAGTATATTGTTTTTGATATGATGACATTTCGTATCAGATCATCATTGTTGGTGAAGATGAGGTCCAGCGTATTCTCTAATCTTGTGGGCTCTACTATTTGCTGGTTTAAGGTGAATTTGGTGCAGAGATTTAAAAGTTCATGTGTGTGCGAGTTTTCATCTGAGCTGCCTCCTGGTGTTATCTCTGCTACCACATTGTTTGCAATGTTCCTCCATTTTAGGTGCCTTAGGTTGAAATCCCCCGGGAGCAAGATGTTGGGGGCAGGAGCTGGAAGATTTTCCAGACAGTGGTCAATTTTCAGAAGCTGTTCCTGGAATTGTTGGGACGTTGCATCCGGAGGCTTGTATACAACTACGATGACCAGGTTTTGATTCTCGATCTTTATTGCTAATACTTCAACTACATCATTTGAGGCATTTAGTAGTTCTGAACATATAAGTGACTCTGTGATATACAGACCAACCCCCCCTCCCTTTTTGCCTGTTCACTCTGTCACATCTGTATAGGTTGTAGCCCGGGATCCATATTTCATTGTCCAAGTGATCCTTTATGTGGGTCTCTGTGAAAGCCGCAAACATAGCATTTGACTCAGTAAGCAGTCCACGGATGTAAGGTATCGTGTTGTTTGTTGCTGGCTTTAGACCCTGTATATTTGAAAAGATGAATGTCGTTGGATTGGTTGTATGGGAAGGGGGGTCTTTTTTCCTGGCACTAATATCTGTTGTGTTGAGTGGAGGCCATTGACTGTGATTCCACTCCAGAAATGATTGCCAGCTTTTTTTCCTTCCTGGCACTAAAAAACCTCTCTCTCCGGAGTGGCTGTGGCTACCCAGGTTTTGCCATGGTCTGGATGTTCTGTGTCGTCTTGTACCCTTTAGGTGGTGTGCCTGGCAATATAAGTTATAGCACTGTCTTTCCTGAACTGATGAGTGGCACATTTCAGGGTGGAAAAGCTTACAGGACGGGAGGTTGCATTTTCCTGTTGTCATATGGGCACGGCATTTTCTGGGGTGATCATAATTGCATGTCCCATCTGTTTTCCCAGATATTCCATGCCTGCAGATACCAAGTGCATAATATTCACACAGGCCTGGTTTCCGTTTCGCCTGTTTTTTTGTGACTGTTCCCCATTGTATTCCCTATTGGTGCGTGTGTTCCTGTCTCGTTTCTATCTTCGGCAATAGTGCTAACAATGGAGCCTTCATCAGTTTCTGGTAATTTATCTTCAGTATTTCCCTGGGCATCCCTCTGTTTACTATCTACCGTGGTATTGCTAGTTTGTAACTTTGTTTTTTGTGTGTCCTTGTATACACCTGTTTTCCCACTGGATCTCCTGTTCCCCTTCAGGTCACCATCAAAAAATTACTTCCAAATAAAAAAAAATCACGTTACCCAACCTTTAAACTGCGTAAATCAATTTTATTCTGAAATCAACTTTTTGGGAAAATCCTGATCAGATTTCAGGTTTTGCAACAAGGGATGTTAATCCTGTGGCCAGATTTCAGGTTTTTTTTTTGCCCTGACTTTCAAAGTTCGGGTTAATTATTGATGACTGCGGCTTCACTGTCAAATCTGAAAAATTGGCAGTACTATAATTTTTTTTCACTGTTGAATTTGCTAGCAGAGTTGTGGTTTATTTCAGACAGCGTTTCTCCCTGTGTATCAAGTCATGCTTCACTCTGATCAAAAAGAATGGAAAAATAAAAGACTTTAGGATTAATAATGAAGATAAGTTTAAGCCTTTTAATTAAAATTAAATAAGAAAAATTGGCCGTTGTTGTTCTGTTAAGATGTTAGGGCAGGAGTATGTAAAGCCCAGGATGGCTTTACAGGTTATCCTGGGTGGTGGTAATCATCCCATGTTCTGGAATCTCCTGTTACTACGTGGTTGTAGTCGTAATGTCCTACTAAGTCCAATAAACAGGTATCTTGCTCTTATATTTAGGCGTCTACCCTGGATAACCAGGCCAGCAGCAGAGCTGTTAAAGAAAATAAACTGGTTACCAAAAATTTATATAAGTACAGAGGGTGATATTCAATCTTAATGTCAGAAACAACGAACAGAAATACTCCTGATAGATCACCAGGTAAGGTGATCTATCAGGAGTAAAGTTAATACTACCAGGAGTAGAAATTAAAGCACCTCAGACACCAGGAACTGGAGTTTCGCCTCAGCCCGCTAGATGGTATTGCGGGCGGTAACACGCTAATGGTTCCTGGCTGACTGAACAACCATAATCCCACTTACTACCGGGTTTTCCCTCACATTTATCATGTCGTGTTTCACTGTGTAGAAATTTAACAAGTTCCATCCTACCCAAGATGCCACCCACAACAGTCAACTAACACCCAGGTACCTATTTACTGCTAGACGAGGAGGGGGCAACAGGTGTAAGGAAGCTTGCACATACGTCTCACTCTACTCGGAAATCGAATCCGGGTTCCCTTGCATATAGACCCAAAGTTCCAGAACCTTTGTAAGTGAAACTTTTTTTGCGGTACCCAGGTTTGGGTATGTCCTTGAAGGTTTGAAGCTGGTGTCCAGATATTGAGATTGTGGGCAAAAAATACACTCAAAACACCATTATATATTGAAAATTTGTCATGCGAGGAGCCCCATCTATGGGAATTATTATTATTATTATTATTATTATTATTATTATTATTATTATTATTATTATTACACTTGTATTTATAGTTGCTGTTATATTTATTATTATTATTATTATTATTATTATTATTATTATTATTATTATTGTTGTTTTTGTTGTCTTTAATATTATTAATAAAATTTTGTATAATCGCGTAATAATTTATTAAAGAAGGATTTTTTAAGTAACAGCATAGTACTAACAGCTACTGTTAACAGAGGTTACAGCATAGTACTAACAGCTACTGTTAACAGACGTTACAGCATAGTACTAACAGCTACTGTTAACAGAGATTACAGCATAGTACTAACAGCTACTGTTAACAGAGGTTACAGCATAGTATTAACGGCTACTGTTAACAGAGGTTACAGCATAGTATTAACGGCTACTGTTAACAGAGGTTACAGCATAGTATTAACGGCTACTGTTAACAGAGGTAGCAAGATGTTACACCTCATAAAAAGTTGATATCCTCAGTAGAGTTAAGTAATATGTTTGGGAGTTTCCACTAAACAGCGAAGTTTTTCTTATTTTTAGTGGATAAACAGAATCCTGTTTTGTCACACCTTGTGTTCTCTTCAAGGAAATAATAATAATAATAATAATAATAATAATAATAATATTAATAATAATAATAATAATAATAATAATAATAATAATAATAATAATAATAATAATAATAATAATAATAATAATAATCTTTATTTACTACAAGTACATGTACAAGGTATACAGACCATAGCTGACATCAATGACATGCAATATAGAAAGCACCCAGGTACCTACTGATGACTTGATAAATCCTCAGCGTTGACACAGATATTAGGTATTAATGCAGAGTTACCAGACACCAAAGTAACAGGTGTTTAATGTAGTGTTGCCAGACACTGAAGTAACAGGTGTATTAATGTAGTGTTGCCAGACACTAAAGACAGGTGGTTTCTGCATGTCGAGGGCCAATACCTGCCAGACTCTGCTTACTCTAGTATGATCTACTCTAATATTTTGATTAATCTCTCTCTCTCTCTCTCTCTCTCTCTCTCTCTCTCTCTCTCTCTCTCTCTCTCTCTCTCTCTCTCTCTCTCTCTCTCTCCCTCTCTCTCTCCCCCCTCTCTCTCTCTCTCTCTCTCTCTCTCTCTCTCTCCTCTCTCTCTCTCTCTCTCTCTCTCTCTCTCTCTCTCCCCCCCTCTCTCTCTCTCTCTCTCTCTCTATCTCTCTCTCTCTCTCTCTCTCTTTCTCTCTCTCTCTCTCTCTCTCTCTCTCTCTCTCTCTATCTATCTATCTATCTATCTACTCTCTCTCACACACACACACACACACACACACACAGTAACAACGAATGAGAGCACAGTAACAAAACACGAGAGGGCAGACAAAGCAGCAGACACACTAAACGTGGAGACTCCATCAACACACTGCAACGGACAGGAACGTATGAGCAGGCCGGACACACAAAGGAACACGGGGGATACAACCATAACAGCACCGGGAGAGGCTAATGCATCTCTGATGAGGCAATGGGAGACATAGTGGGAGGAGGAAAGGGAGAGGTCGATCTTTATCTATGGCCTGAAGGAAGTCGAAGGGGACACCCACGACAGAAGAAAACAGGAGGAGAAAGAAAGGAACGAAGGTATCATGCTAGCAATAGGGGGAGACACGTCCCAAGTGACAAATTCGTCTACAAGACTGGACCTTGTATTCACCCTGAACAGCTCAGATATTGAAGACATAACACACGAGAGCCCCCTGGGAGCCAGTGACCATATGGTGCTGAGCTTTGAGTACATTGTAGAGCTACAGGTGGAGAGGGAAAACGGTACCGAAAGAGACAAACCAGATTTTAAAAGAGGAAACTACACAGGCATGAGGAATTTCCGGCAGGAGGTTCAGTGGGAAAGGGAAATGGACGGACAGACAATAAATGAAATGATGGAATACGTAGGGGCAAAGTGCAAGGAGGCAGAGGAACGGTTTATACCCAGAGGAAAAAGATTAAACGGGAAGGCCAGAAAGAGCCCCTGGTTTACCTAAAGGTGCAGGGAGGCAAAGACTCAGAGTGTCAGAGAATGGAAAAGGTACAGAAGGCAAAGAACCCAAGTAAACAAAGAGAGTAGTAGAAGAGCTAGAAACGAGTATGCACAGGTACGGAGGGAGGCCCAGAAACAGTACGAAAACGACATAGCATCGAAAGTTAAGTCCGACCAGAAGCTGATGTACAGTCACATCAGAAGGAAGACAACAGTTAAAGACCAGGTGATAAGGCTGAGGAGAGAAGATGGGGAACTCACAAGTAACGATCAAGAGGTATGTGAGGAGCTCAACTTGCGTCACCAGCAAGGGATGTATCAAGTGCTAGAGGGCATACACACAACTGAGGAGGAGGTGAAGCAGTTACTCAGTGACCTTGATACCTCAAAGGCGATGGGTCCGGGCAATATCTCCCCGTGGGTTCTTTGGGAAGGAGCTGAGGTACTGAGTGTGCCACTTACCATAATATTCAACACATCCCTTGAAAATGGGCAGATACCTGAGGTATGGAAGAAGGCCAATGTAGTCCCCATCTTTAAAAAAGGAGACAGAAAAGAGGCACTAAACTATAGACCGGTGTCACTTACATGTATAGTGTGCAAAGTCCTGGATAAAATCATCAGGAAAAGATTGGTGGAGCACCTCGAGCTGAACAGGATAATAAACACCAGACAGCACGGATTCCGGGAAGGCAAATCCTGTGTAACAAACCTCCTAGAGTTCTATGATAAAGTAACAGAGGTAAGGCAAGAGAGAGAAGGGTGGGTTGATTGCATTTTCCTGGACTGCAGGAAGGCCTTCGACACAGTTCCTCACATGAGATTAGTAAAGAAGTTGGAAGAACAAGCATGAATAACAGGAAGGGCACTGGAATGGATCAGGGAATACCTCACAGGGAGGCAACAACGGGTCATGGTGCGTGATGAGGTATCACAGTGGGCGCCTGTGACGAGCGGCGTACCGCAGGGGTCAGTCCTAGGACCAGTGTTATTCTTGGTATATGTAAACGACATGACGGATGGGATAGACTCAGAAGTGTCTCTGTTCGCAGATGATGTGAAATTAATGAGGAGAATCACATCGGAAGAGGACCAAGCAGGACTTCAAACAGATCTGGACAAGCTTGACATCTGGTATAGCAACTGGCTTCTCGAATTCAATCCCACCAAATGCAAAGTCATGAAGATCGGAGAAGGGCAAAGAAGACCGCTGATAGAGTACAGGCTAGGCGGACAAAGGCTACAAACCTCGGCAAAGGAGAAAGACCTTGGGGTGAGTATAACGCCAAGCACGTCTCCGGAGGCACACATCAACCAGATAACTGCGGCAGCATATGGGCGACTGGCAAACCTAAGATTAGCGTTCCGTTACCTAAACAAGGAATCGTTCAAGACACTGTACACCGTGTACGTCAGGCCCATACTAGAATATGCAGCACCAGTCTGGAACCCACACCTGGTCAAGCACGTAAAGAAACTAGAGAAAGTGCAAAGGTTTGCGACAAGGTTAGTTCCACAACTCAGGGTCTGTCCTATGAAGAAAGGTTGAGGAAATAGGACTAACAACACTGGAGGAAAGAAGGGTCAGAGGAGACATGATAACGACATACAAAATACTGCGGGAATCGACAAGGTAGACAGTGACAGGATGTTCCAGAGAGGGAACACAGAAACAAGGGGACACAACTGGAAGCTGAAGATTCAGATGAGTCAAAGGGATGTTAGGAAGCATTTCTTCAGCCACAGAGTAGTCAGGAAGTGGAATAGTCTAGAGAAAGATATAGTGGAGGCAGGAACCATACATAGTTTTAAGACGAGGTATGATAAAGCTCATGGAGCAGGGAGAGCAGAGACCCAGTAGCGGACAGCGAAGAGGCGGGTCCAGGAGCTGAGTCTCGACCCCTGCAACCACAATTAGGTGAGTACAATTAGGTGAGTACACACACATACACACACACACACACACACACAGTATGCAGCACCAGTTTGGAACCCACATCTAGCCAAGCACGGAAAAAAAAACTTGAGAAAGTGCAGAGGTTTGCAACAAGACTAGTCCCGGAGGTAAGGGGTATGTCCTACGAGGAGAGGTTAAGGGAAATCGACCTGACGACACTGGAGGACAGGAGAGATAGGGGGGATATGATAACGACATATAAAATACTGAGAGGAATTGACAAGGTGGACAGAGACAGAATGTTCCAGAGATGGGACACAGCAACAAGGGGCCACAGTTGGTAGCTGAAGACTCAGATGAATCACAGGGATGTTAGGAAGTATTTCTTCAGTCATAGAGTGGTCGGGAAGTGGAATAGTTTGGGAAGCGATATAGTGGAGGCAGGATCCATTCATAGCTTTAAGAAGAGGCATGATAAAGCTCATGGCGCAGGGAGAGTGACCCAGTAGCGGCCAGTGAAGAGGCGGGGCCAGGAGCTATGACTCGACCCCTGCAACCACAACTAGGTGAGTACACACACACACACAGTAAACAGGTGATATCACAATATGCAGAACAACCAATGTGAAAAATAGTGAAATTTCAAGCGCTTTCGTGATTTCTCAGATTATTAAGGTTCCTTGATAATGTGAGAAATCACGAAAGCGCTTGGAATTTCTTTCACGATTTTTCGGAGGTTGTTCCGTATATATATATACGTATATATATATATATATATATATATATATATATATATATATATATATATATATATATATATATATATATATATCCACTGTTGTCAACAGGTGCAAGATTGCATGTTATCACCACTATGAGGTGAAGATAACACGCCGACGTTTCAGGTGGTGTGACACAGCTCTGGACAGAACGAAACGTTGTCCCAAGCTTTGTTCAGCCCCACAAAATGTTCTGCCACAACACATTTTCTCATTCAACAGCCATTTTGCAAGATTTAAGTAACTGTCAGTGTGACGTTTGTTTGAGAAAGTCATTTTCCTTGGCCTACTTGAGGCCTTCATGCAATAATCAACCCAGCGGGTGAAATCAGAACATGAATGGCACCAGCACTTCTGTGTATCTGTGAGAGTGATTGATTCATAACCTCTATGACCAGGACTGTCTCTAGGCTGCAACGAGACATGCAGACATTGATCCTAGCTCCTAAGCAGGTAGTTAGGAATTAGTCTGCTTTTTTTGGGTGCGATTCTAGATAAGGGCTTAGGGACACCAATGGGAATGAGCCACACTGCTTGTGTATATTAGGTTATATTGGTTAATTAAGTCTCAAGGTTAATAATCATGATTAAGTATAATCACTTCTTCTTCTTCTTCTTCTTCTTCTTCTTCTTCTTCTTCTTCTTCTTCTTCTTCTTCTTCTTCATGGTGAAAGGTTTCTATGCTCGCCCGAGGCAGCTTTGCCAAAGATCAAACAGTGATTTTCAGAAGTCTGGAAATATAAATTCCTTCACATTATAACATTACTTCGTGTACCAATAAAACCTTATTAATTAGCTTAAGATTAGTCTTAATGATCATAATGTTAGCAATAATAATAATAATAATAATAATAATAATAATAATAATAATAATAATAATAATAATAAATATCCTCTTAACGCAAGCTGTTTCACTCTCACAGAGACAGAATGAGAAAAGGGAAATCTTAAGAACTGGGACTCATGAAGACTGCTGAATAGTAAGTACTGGAGTTTACCTGGAGAGGGTTTCGGGGGTCAACGCCCCCGCGGCCAGGTCTGAGACCAGGCCTCATGGTGGATCAGGGTCTGATCAACGAGGCTGTTATTGCCGGCCGCACGCAAACTGACGTACGAACCACAGCCCGGTTGGTCAGGTACTGACTTTAGGTGCCTGTCCAGTGCCTTCTTGAAGACAGCCAGGGGTCTATTGGTAATCCCCCTAATTTATGCTGGGAGGCAGTTGAACAGTCTTGGACCCCGGACACTTATGGTGTTGTCTCTCAGTGTACTCGTGGCGCCCGTGCTTTTCATCGGGGGAATGTTGCATCTCCTGCAGACGGGACGTCACATAGCAAGGAAGAAGTCATATCAGCGTGATGCCACGCTGCGGAGGACCCGGGAAAGGCTATCCCTTCGTGAAGACTGACGGACAGTGCAGGCTGCAGGTCGACGCCAACCACGCCCAGAGGTGAAGGACGCTTGCGAAGGTCAAGGCCACAAAGTGGAACTTGAAGAACGCTCTACACACACGCTGCTCCGTGTGTGAATGGAATCGCAACCTCGCCAAGCACGCTTATAAAAACTAAATTGATTACTGGCCTTCTTGAAAAGCCATGACTGAAGGTGTACTCGCTTAAATTCTCACCTACATGTGCGTATCATGGTCAAGCTGGGCTCGCATTCTCACCTACATGTGCGTATCATGGTCAAGCTGGGCTCTTGGCTAGAAAGCTCTACTCATGAAGAGCATACAGAGGCTTACAGATGATAATATTCAAGAAATATAAGAAAGTTACAGTCATCTTCATCAATACAATGAGGAAGACAGAATTGATGCACCAATAAAGTGATGAAGGCATCAGTACGGCAAATAATAATAATAATAATCTTTATATATACAAGTACATGTACAAGGTATACAGACCATAGCTGACATCAATGACATATTACTATATTAAAAGCCGCTTGTTATGCAGAGCATTTCCCGCAAATTAGGTCAATTTTGTCCCCGCGATGCGACCCACACCAGTCGACTAACACCCAGGTACCTACTTATTGCTAGGTGAACAGTGACAGCAGGTGTCTTAAGGAAAGAAGTCCTAAACTTTCGACCCTTACCGGGGATCGATCCCCGGATCTCAGTGTGTGAGCTGAGTGTGCTAACAATCGGGCTACGGGACACCGGAAGTTTTCAATGCAAAGAAAAAACCATCAATACAAGGGGAAAGACATCAATACAAGGGGAAAGACATCAATACAAGGGGAAAAACATCAATACAAGGGGAAAAACATCAATACAGCAAGGAGGACATCAACGCAACGAAGAGTAAGAACCAAAACTTTGGGAGGAAACTGTTAAGGCCACAAGGTACGATAACGTAGTAATTCTAGGGGACTTTAACTTTACTCAGATTGATTGGAATTCTTTGACTGGGAATTTAGAGTCTAACGACTTCTTAGAGGTAGTTCAGGATTGTTTTTTAAAGCAGTTTGTTGCAGAACCTACAAGGGGAAATAACCTGCTTGACTGGGTTCAGTCAGACAAGGAAACCCTTGTTAATAATTTAGAAATTACAGAGGAACTTGGCGCAGGCGACCACAAATCACATAAGCAGTCAAGTACTGAATTATACTGTAGCAAAATACCTTCCGTATTGTTTGTGGAATTTTTCTTCATGTGCAAAAAAGCAGTGAGTGTAACTGAGAGCGAAACCAGAGGTTGACCTGGACCAGGTGTCCTTGATATAGGTAGAGGTAGGCAGGAGGTAGATAGTGGTGTAACCTCACAATCTTTGAGAGAGGTAGAGTTAGATACGAGGTAGATAGAGATGTAACCTGACAACGTGTATTTAAAAACCTTATAGGCGAAACATCGTATAATAAAGTGCCCCAGTGAGCGAAACGTTGCAAAATGAAGGTTCTCCTTGCTAAGGAAGGCAGGCAGTGGAGCACGATTTCTGGAGATCAGAGCAAGGATCGAGCCTTACCAGCTAGCCTTGAGCGAGACGCAGGTGGCTAGTTACTAACCTCATTCAAACATACTGATGACTCAAGCAATAGCTTTATGTATAGCAACGTTTCGCTCTCTTTGGGTCTTTCTCAAGTACGTGACACAGCGGAAAATGTACAGTTCGGGACATTTATTTAGAGGTAACATTTCGCAACAAATGGCTTCTTAGCCAAAAGCTTTTAAAATGGCTAACTATTCTAGCCATTTTACTTCTGACTTTTCGCCAACTCCTAAAATTATGTTTTCTTTTGATTGAGAAATTTAAAATTTCTCATATTTTTCCTCCCTCTCCATTTTTAATTGATAATTACGTTAGTTATCTTTCGTCTATAATAAAATAACAGTAAGAAAAGTAACTCAGATCTCCGGTTTAGGTTAGATTAGGTTATGTTATGTTAGGTTAGATTAGGTTAGATTAGGTTATATTATGTTATGTTAGGTTAGGTAAGATTAGGTTAGGTTAGGTTAGATTAGGTTAGATTAGGTTAGGTTAGGTTAGGTTAGATTAGGGTAGATTAGGTTAGGTTAGGTTGTTTAGGTTAGGTTAGGTTAGTTTAGGTTAGGTAAGGTTTGTCAGGAAACATGGCAAGTAGGTCTCCTTCGTTATGTATTTTGCAATGGTCTCCTTCTAGGGTGGTGGTAAGCAAGCCGAAGTGCCTGTCGAAGCCTAGTGGTGGGCAGATTGTGGTGAAGAACAGGGTGTGGTGAAGAGCAGGGTGTGGTGAAGAACAGGGTGTGGTGAAGAACAGGGTGTGGTGAAGAAGAGGGTGTGGTGAAGAGCAGGGTGTGGTGAAGAAGAGGGTGTGGTGAAGAGCAGGGTGTGGTGTAGGACAGGGTGTGGTGTAGGACAGGGTGTGGTGTAGGACAGGGTGTGGTGTAGGACAGGGTGTGGTGTAGGACAGGGTGTGGTGTAGGACAGGGTGTGGTGTAGGACAGGTTGTGGTGGTGGTGCAGAGCAGGCTGAGAAGGCAGGCTGGGCGTGTTGCAGGTCGTGGATATAGGGGCGTGGATTCAGGCGTTGTGCCAGGGTAGTTTTTAATTCAATGTTTGAAGGTGAAGCCAGCCTCTGGTTCATGGCCAAGGGACAAACCTGCTCCTTGCTACTGCTGCTACTGCTGCTGCTGCTGCTGCTGCTGCTGCTGCTGCTGCTGCTGCTGCTGCTGCTGTTGCTTTTACATCTCAGCCTCACAGCCGCCCTTGTAACTTATCATACAAGTGACTTGTATGTTATAAATCTTGGAAAACGAAAAAATCTGTACATACAAAGCCTTGGGAATGAGGCAATTATGTTCGATGTAAGGGTAACAGAGCTACGATGTCCTGGATTCGAAGTCATCCTCAGTATCAAGTCATCCTCCAGTATAGCAGAATGATTCATATAGAACAAAAGGCACAATACCTGACTGGAACAATTTACAAATAACCCGAAACATGATGTTGATGGTCCAAGTCGGTCGAAACGTCGTCATTAATTGAATCTATATGCCAGTTATTTGTGTAATAATGACCCCACACAGGGTTAGATCCTAGCTAGACTCCGTTTGGTGTTAGGAAGGGGAAATATCTCATCCAACTCATTGCCCAAACTCATCAAATCATAACAAATATAAATTTATGGAAAAAAAAGGTCTTGTCTAACAAACTTGTTAACATTTAATACAACAGTTACTGTATCAACGACACTGACCAAGGCTGCCAAGTTGATCTACTGCCTGAGGGCTGTTTTAAAAAAGGCTTATGACAAACCGTTTCAGGAAAGGCTTGATAGAAAAATGTAATCACATATTACTGACTAAATTCTGCAATTTGGAAATAGAAATTGACTTACAAAGCACTTCGAGTAGAAATTGAGTTGATGTTATTTTGAGGAAAGAATAAAAGGCCCTATACTGTGACTGGAACAATATGTAAATAGCCTTCTCATAGGAAATTGACGACGTTTCGGCCCGACTTAGGCCATTAACTAGCCACTGAAACGTCGTTACAAGTTTCATTCTTCTATGTGGGGGATATTGGTGTATAGTTCACCATTTTGAGTTTGGTGGCATGAAGATCCATCCACTACTCAACTCTGCAATTGACCTGCAGCAAAGACGTTGATGGACAGTATGTGGAACGACGCCTCTAAACTTACTGACAGAAAAATGATCTTCAAGATAACTTTACTTCCATTCAGAGTATATTACACCAAATTTATAAAGAACTTAGAAGCCATTCGGATCTTCTTGAACTTCAGATTCATCTATCCAATGTAACAATAATCGTATCTGCTATAACGATCCTAATCGTCTAATGTTGAAATGTCCTGCTAAAAGACCAAGCCTAGCCTTTATATAAAATTCGCTTCCAACTCTCAGAATTGGAAATTTGTGGCTTGGTTATGAATTGTTGCATCCACAAGTACAAAGCTGCTGAAAGAATACAAATGAAGAGGACTGAATCAGCAGATACAAAAGAATCCCCAAGAGGAATGTAAAGACTTTCTTTCTTGTTCTTGAAGCGGGTTTATCTCCTATTGACATATATATATATATATATATATATATATATATATATATATATATATATATATATATATATTTTGTCGTGCCGATTAGGAAAAAACCGTTTTTGGTTTAAACAAAACACTCACCTTGCCATATAAGACAAGTGAAAATTTGTGTATGCAAAAATTTCCCCAAAATTTCTGAACATAACGAAAAATATATTTCATTGTGTTTGTTTATTATTAAATTAATGTTAAAGTATCTAAAATATATTTAGTTGGGTTAGGATAAATTAAATTGCCTTGTTGTAAAAAAAGGTTAGGTAGGTTTTCAAAGTTTCTCTTGGTACAAAAAATAAATTCTTACATTAACAAAATTGAAAAAAATTATCTTTAAACGTATAAGAGAATTTTTAGAAAGGACTTAATTTTAGATGAGTTCTTGCTAATTGACCATTTTTTACCTAATCGGCACAATATATATATATATATATATATATATATATATATTTTATATATATATATATATATATATAAAATATATATTTTTTTTTTTTTTTTTTTTTTTTTTTTCAACAAGTCGGCCGTCTCCCACCGAGGCAAGGTGCCCCAAAAAATAAAGAAAACCCCAAAAAAGAAAATATTTTCATCATCATTCAACACTTTCACCACACTCATACATAATCACTGTCTTTGCAGAGGCACCCCAAATTACGAAAAGGGGTGTCCCCCCCAGCTGTCACTATCCCAGACCCCCCCTTTTTAAAGTGCAGGCATTGTATTCCTTTTCCCCGGACTAAAGTCCAACTAAATCAATTAACTGGTTTCCATGAACCCCTTAAAAATGTTACCCTGCTCACACTCCAACAGATCGTCATGCCCCAAAAAAACCCTTCGTCTACATTCACTCCTATCTAACACGCTCACACCTTCCCCTGGACGCCCAAGCCTCGCCCACAAAACCTTCTTTACCCCTTCCCCCAAACCTTTTCTAGGCCCCCCCCCTACCCCGCCTTCCTTCCCCTACAGATTTAGCTCTCCAAGTCATTCTACTTTGATCCATTCTCTCTAAATGCCCAAACCACCTCAACAATCCCTCTTCAGCCCTCTGACAAATACTTTTAGTAACTCCACCCCTTTCCCCCTAATTTCCACTTTCCCGGGAATTTTTCTGCATAATATTTACACCACACATTGCCCTTAGACAGGACATCTCCACTCCCCCCAGCCTCCTCCTCGCTGCAGCTTTTTACAACCCATGCTTCACCCCTTTATAAGAGTGTTGATACCACTATACTTTCGTTTTTTCCCCCTTCTTTGCCTCCATGGATATATATATATATATATATATATATATATATATATATATATATATATATATAATATATAAAAAATTTTTGAACATTATCTCTCAGTGTACAGCAGGATTCGAACCTGCAGACTTGGCATTAGAGTACACAGTACTTTATCAACACAACGACACTCCCATTCCCCGGAGCACTAGGCTTGTACAATGTTATTTTATAAAAATCCTGCCAAATGCAGTGAACTCCCCACATATAAAACATTTACTCCTGTTTGCCACTTGACTATTATCTTCCCTTTCGTCATGGCCATCAACGTCTTTTAAAGGGAAAACCCTTAATTGTAAGGGAATATTTATTATATAATTGCCTCTCCCCGGCACCCCCACACCCATAGTGAGGTCAAACATCTGAAAGTACAGCGCCGGGTGTTGTCTTGTATGAGCACCTGTTTTAGTTTTTTTCTGAATGAATGGGAAGGGAGGGGGAGGAAATGAGACAGACAGTCCTCGATGGCGTTCTTGGGTTATCCTGGTGGCTAACCCTCTGGGTTAAAACTCCCAACGAAAAATTTTCCAGATGTGGAAAAGAGCCTGGATGTGGAATGTTACCAAAAGTAATCGACCTATCTCTCCCCCCCCCCTCCGAACAAACCAGAATGCAACAGCAATTTTTCGGTGTATGTAAATAAGACAATGGCGTTTTATTGTGAAGACGTTCTTTTGTAGTTTTGTAAGGGTGAGGGACTGATTACCTATTCTATTTTCATAAGTTCCCTTTTTTTCGTTTTCACGTATTTTGTCTTCCCCAAAGGGGGTGTGGGCCTTTTACACTCTCGTTATATTCTCCATTATATTTCTGTCTCCAAACGACCTATACCGCCAGTACTCGATCGCTGGCGCACTCAGCTCCCCCCTGAGGTCCGGGGTTGATCCCCGGTACGGCCCCCAAAACATTTGGAAGTGCTTCTTTTTTAAAACACCTGCTGTCCATGTTCACCCATCAGTATAAAATAGGTACCTGGGAGTTAGTCGACTGGTGTGGGTCGCATCCTGGGGCCAACGGCCTAATTTGCGGGGGAAAAAATCTGCATTGATGTCAGCTATGGTCTGTATACCTTTAAAAATGTACTTGTAGAAATACAGATTTATTTATTATATTTATTTTTTATTTTATTATTATAGATGTCTCCTTTCCGTACCTACACCTGACAAAACTGACCATAGGAAAGTGGGTGGTTTCTCACACTTGTCTAATATTACAAACAGACTCGATAGAAGCAACGACAAGGTCACTTATGCTCGTGAGAGGCAACGGGGAAGAAGACCTAAAAGCATAAAACCTTTGTAAAATTTGTAAATATTTTAAAATAAACGACTTGGGAAGGAAGAATCCCCCAGTTTTTTTTGTTTGTGGCTGCTTGCTGGTTGCTGCTTGAAGCCCAACCCACAAGTACTGGGTTATAAAATTGAGGTGATAAAAACTTTTTCGTTTAAGGGGCCGATGCGTACGTGGGGGACTTAAAGGACATATGGACGGCTTCTCTATTTTACTAAAGAAAAGAATGACCCATGTGGGCAGCATAGTCCACCACGTGAAACATAGGTTGTATATGTGTTCTGATGAAGAATTAGACACATTTGCAACATGCAATAAGTCTAGTAAACAGGTGATACCACAATATGCAAAACCACTGTCAAAAAATAGAAAATTTCAAAAACCCCTTTTCGTGATTTCCTGATTTCTCGGGTTCTTGATAACGAGAGAAATCACGAACCCCTGGGAATTTTTTTTTTCACGAATTGTTTTGCACATGTGAAACATTTTGGGTATCTTAATTTGTAGACGTTTCGCCCTCCAGTGGCTTTACCAATACAAATTCAAGGACATAATGGGAAGACTGTGAACTATAGGTATACTCATCTATTTGCAGGGGTCGATACGTAGCTCCTGGCCCCCACCTCTTCGCTAATTCGTTAGCAATAGCATGCGTGTGATCAGTAGCCGTTGTCAGTGACTACAACAATGCAAAAAAACCTGTTTATACCTGGTAATAATATATGGTATGAGACGAGTTCTTGACTTTGTAACACATGTGGCCTTCCTGTGACAAACCTGCTACCATTTTCGAGGGGGTTTTTGCCTGGTCTTAGGCTTCCCCGTTGTCTGTTCAATCAGGCTGTTCTGTTAGTGGCTCGTTATTCCCCTAGGGCCATCATAGTCTGGTTGATCTGGTGCTTGAGATAATGATCCAGTTTACTCCTAAAAATCTACATTTTTTTCCCTCAGTAAAAAATTTTAAAAAATAATAATAATAATAATAATAATAATAATAATAATAATAATAATAATAATAATTGTTATTATTATTATTATATCATTTCCTCGAAATAGTTTGGATATTCTTAATGAAGTGCTCTTGATCCCCAAAAAAAATTTGACCTAATCTCCTGTCCTTTGGATCAAACTTAATTACTTCCATTACCTAGGGGTGTATGACCCCCCATGGGTTTAGAGTTTCTCATTTGCTATGATAGTCGTGGCAATAGTCGGCTTCCCCAAAAGGGACCTACTTACTGCTGGACTGTCATGGGCAATAGGTGCTAGGAAATATGTCCGACGTCTTCTCTCGCCCCAGGATTGAACCTGGGTCTTTTTGATTTGGCTTCAGACATCGAAATGATACATAATAGTCCCCCCCTCTCTCTCTCTTGTTTCAAACAAAACATAAAAGGATCCATACGTAGTTTATGAAGAGGTACGAGGCGGGACCAGGAGCTGAGAATCGACCCCCGCAACCACAAATAGGCGAGTTCAAAAAGGGGGTGTGAATCGACCCCCTTTAACAACAAATAGGTGAGTACTCACACACACACACACACACACACACGCCCCCGGGGGCCGGTGGCTAAGGGTCTCCTTCCGCACGGAGGGCTCGGGTTCCCCCTTTCCCGGGAGGGCGGAAACATTTCCAAGTGTTTCCTTAAAAAACACACACACACATACATACAACAGGCCCCAGTGTCTAATTGACATGTGCCTAGGACAAAATGGTAACTAACGAACACATAAAAAACGACTGGGGGTGGGTTGCATCCGGGGGGCAAGATTAACCTAACTTGACTGAAGTTTCTGGATATCCCGAGCTTTTTTATATATAC
>WNWK01032803.1:0-21627 GCA_009830355.1 Cherax destructor
ACGACTTGAATTCATTAAAGTAAGGGGAAAAATGAAGGTTTACTTTGCATAAAGCAGAATAGGTGTGGTGGAGATATTATATAACGTATGTGCTATGTCCAGATGTTGTTAAGTGAAAATAGTGTGGAAGGAAGGCTGAAGTTAACGCATTGTTAAGTTTGCAAAAATCGGTTCAAACATGTTAATGTGAATAATGGTGTTTCAAGATATGAGTGGATGAATTACTGTTACAATATACAGATATACAGAATAATAACTACGAAGCTTGAGGTCAAGGTACGAGTGGAAGTGTGTATGTAGGTATGAAAGATGATTGGTGTTACTTTCACAGATGATGTCAAGTCATATCATATAAGAATTACTTTATAATGAACAATGGATTAACATATATGTCGAGTGTCATAAAAAATTGTGGTTGAAATATATACAGTTTTATGTATAAATATAAAGCATAGAAAATGTAGTGGAGAAAGTGGACACCTTGTGGTATGTACATCAGGGAATGACTTTGGCAGGACGAGTGCTGATAAATTATAAGGGTACTGCAGAAGTACATAAATGTATGTTATAAGGGAATATATTTATGTTGTTGAAGTATTGAAGATGAAAGGAAGAATTTTGGTGTATAAAATGTAGTCTTATTAGTTTGGGGCAAAATCACATTTAAAAGTTGTTGTAAGTGATTAATGCATAGCATAATGCAGAGGAGGGAACAGAGTAAACTCAGAGAGGAGGTGTAGAGTAATAACACCTAGGGATGACATATTTACATATTTACACCTTGGGTGTATATACTTTGTTGTGAAAATATTAATGTATGTCAAAGGGTCAATAGCATAGGAGAGGAACAGAAGGAGATATTGTACAGTAAGAAAATATAAAGACTTATGTGTTGTAGACGTCAGTCCTACAGTTCAATTTGTATGTAGTATTGATAATGTAGTCTGGGAATGTTGTTGTTTTCATAAATGTATCAATATCATGCCTTACAGACATTATATTTTTTTTTTGTTTGTTTGCTCTGTATATATATATATGTGTTTTAAATAAAATATAAAAAAAAATTGTACTATCTACACTAAATTGTACAATCAGAACTATATATTACATGGTACCATTATTTCTATGCATCCTCTTGAATTCTGTCAAGTATGTAAATTATAAATATCACAATAATAACTAACGACTTCGTTAACACAGATAATCCTAAACCAGGCAAATGTTCTCCACAAGATGAAACAATTAAACTTGGACTGTCTCTCACTGACATCGCAGTGCTCTGCGCACCACACCCTAACAGTTATAAAACATTAATATACTTAAATACACATATTACTTTCCTTTGCTGTTATTCTAATAATATTCCTTAATTCTAATCCTGACATTACACATTAAGAGACAGGTATATGTACATATTACATACACAAGAGCATTCCAAACATATGAACGCTTATAATTATCAACATAAATTACATATGCCAAACAACATAGCACCTCACTACATTACACTAGACACTAGAGCATAATCATAATGTTCCCATTACCTCAAGGTGTCTCTATGAACAATACCACTACTTTTTTTATCTTATTTCCCAGACTAGAGCACTGAACCAGAAAATTCCCCCGCCCATTCCCCTTATCTATTGCCGAACCTAGAATACCCAGCTACTACCCCCCCCCATCCTCCCAATCCCTTTAAAACACAAACCCCCCCCCACCCCCCTCTCCCCCTCCCTACCTACATTACTATCCTCCTACCCACCCTCTACCCATTTCACCTCCCGTGACTTCTACCATAATCAACACCAGTCCTTTCACCTTGGCCCCCTCAACATGCTATTCACTGTCATCTCTTGATAACCACTCGAAAAAGCCCTGTTCCATACCCCACTATACAAACTCCGATTCCTACATTTTGTCCTATAAAACCCCGCACCTAAAGCCCTTATTCGAACCATCCCCTCCACGTCCCTCATACCCCAAGATATATGTATAAAATCCAACACCAAATAAGACATCCCTCTACGTATGCTTTCCGAGAACTTCCCAAATCTAAACTCAAAGCCCTCAAACGGATACCCCTCCCCACCTACCATCCTCAAAACCCCCCAAACCATTTCCTCACTGCCTCCAAACCCTCACAAAAATAGATGGCGTGATAAGCTGTATCTATCTCCCCACACCTACGACAATACCCATCCCCAATCAACCCCATTATATAAAGCTGGGCCCTGGACGCCAAAATACCCTGAAGAAACCTATACCCTGTTTCCCTCACCCTTGGGTGCACCTTCAACTTCTTTAACCACCCCCAAATTCCTTTCCAATCATACAAAGGATAAACCTCACTCCCTTGCATCTCCATTCTCTCCATCCCCAACCTATCCAAACGGCTTACTCTACACCTTCCCGGCTCCTTCATAACCAATAACCCTCGTAAAATAGCCTCACAAAGCAATATATCCTTTCCTCCCCACTACCTTCGCACCTCCTTCATCACCAATCCCACGTTTCGTCCCCCCTCTCCTCCCCTCATCAAAAACTCATGCCTCACAAAAACACTCCTTAACCTACACCTCAAGGGCACCAACCCTAACCCCCCACCTCACCCTCATTTCCACTACTTCCCACATCCAATGTCTCCCATTCCCCATACAAACTTCAACACGTACTTCAACAACCGCTGCACATCCACCTCTAAGAGAGGATATACCACCGCCCTAAACCACAATTTACTATACACTAAAACGTTAATAACTACCACACTTTGCAACAAAGTTACCTCTCTCATTCCCCATCCCTTCATCCTATCAATAGCAGCATCCACTACCAATCTTGAATTTACCTCTCTAGCTACCAAAGGATCAGCACTGAACACTATCCCACATATTTTTATAGTTTTCACACAACTCCATCCCTCCCGTTTCTCCAACGTTCCCCCCGACCAACTGCCTACCTCCAATAAATTAGATTTTTCCTTATTCACCCTCATTCCCGTTGCCTTCCCAAACTTTTCAACCAACTCATTGATCATACTCAACTGCTTCTCAGACCTGACCAACACTGTAGTATCATCTACATAACCAACAATACCCCCCTCTGCATCCTCCTCCATGTCACCCTCCCGTAAAACCTCCTCCTCCACCAACCTATAAAACGGATCCTGTAATAAGGCAAAAAGGATCTTCGACAGCGGACATCCCTGCCGCAGACCCTTCTTCATCTCCACCTTTCTTCCCACATTCCCATTAATTTGCACCCTAACTAAAGCCCCCTCATACAAAGTTCGAACCCATCCTATAACTACCTCCCCAAACCCTTGCCTACCCAAAATATCCAATAACATTTCCCTGTCCACCCTATCATATGCCCTCTGCCAATCCACCCCCAATACTCCTCCCATCTGACTATTCTCAATAAACTGCTTTATACGTCTATGCCCGTTCTGATACTCCGTCCCGGCACCCCGTATTGTCCCTCATGCAACATTCCCCTAACCCTCTTTTGATCCTGTTTGCTAAAACCTTTGCAAATATTTTATAATCTGCAGTCAATAATGCCCCCCTTTCGCCACTAGTACTACAACCCCCGTTCTCATCGACTCACCCATATTCCCCTCCTCTTTCAGTTCATTTACCATTTTAACGATTACCCCCTTCAAAACCTGCCAATGCTTAACATACAATTCCCCCGGCAACCCGTCTATGCCAGGCGACTTTCCCAATCTCAAACCCTCACCGCCTCCCATACCTCCTCCTCCAAAATTTCCCCTCACATTCCTTCCTCTCTTCCTCACCTAATAATTTCCCAATTCCCCTCAATATCCTACCTTTAGCCTCCTCATCTGTCTCCCCCTTTTCATATTTGTTACAAAACCAACCCTCTGCGTACCCCCCCATCCCCTCCGTTGTCCTCAGTACCGTTCCCTCCTGATACCCTCTCACCCCCCCTTCCACCTTCAATGACTCTATCAACATACCTTTCCTTCGCCGTTGAAAATTTCTTAACACTACCTTTGACACTTTATTCCCCCACAAAACTTCTTCCATGCCACTTGAATCCTTAGTCCATGAAATCTCTCCTCCTGTATTTCCCTTAACTTTGCCCTCAACTCTACCACCTCACCATAATTCTTTCCCTCCAATCCCCACCCTGACACTCACCTAAAAGCCCCTCCAAATACCTCTGATACCCATACCTATACCTCATTTCCTCACCGCCAACCCTCTCATAATACTTTCTAATTTCCACTTTCCCCGTCTCATTCCACCATTTAACAACTGACTTTATCCCTATCCCCCCACAACCCTTCCCACCACTGCTCAAATGCCTCCTCCTCCCCTTCCCTTTCCAATAACCTTGTATTCAATTTCCAAAAACTCTTATACACATGCACAACCCCTTCCCACCCTCCTTCAAATAACACACCCCTGTGATCTGAAAAACCCAAATCAAAGCATTCCACCTTTCGCACATCCACCGACCTTGTCACATATATTCGATCCAGTCTTGCCGCATAATTATTCCTTAAGAAAGTATATTCCACCAACTCACCCCTTCCCCCACCACATCCCCCACCCCACCGCCCCCAATACATCCCTTAGAGACCCCAAAACACCCCCCCCCTTCGGGGCTCCACATCCCTAATCCGAATCACACTATTCCATTCCCCAGCTATAATCGCTACTTGGGGCAATCCTCTGAAAGCATACGTCAACTCGTTATTAACAAAATCATCCTTGATACTCCTATTAGCAACAGCCGGCATATATACCCCAAGGAAACTTACTTGTACCCCACCCCACTCCCGTTCACCCTTACCACTGACTTCCCACATGCTCCCATGATGACAAGGTAAAGGACTGGACTCTCTAATACCCACCATCACCCCACCCTTGAAAGCCCCTGCGTCACACGCAAAAACCCTATACCCCTTAACTACCAGTTCTGATCCTATTTGATAATTGTGTTCTTGGAAAATATCACATCTACTCTCATCCTCTTCAATGTTACTTCAACCCATTTACGTTTGACCTCGTTCCTGAGGCCATTAACATTCATCGTTACACACCTAAAGTGAAGGGCTGGGGTTTTCCTTCTGCTTCAGTACTCTTTTGTCTAGTTTTCCATGTGTTGCTCCTTCCAACCCTCCCTTAATCCTCCCATCACCCTTTATATCCCTTCTATCACCATTACCCTTCACCCTACTTCCTTTTCTCACCACATCCGCCCACACCTTCTTACCAGGCCTTTGTGCAGCAGTTAATAGGTCATCCCAGATTCTTCCCCCGGCCTTTTCCTTGATTCCCTTTGTCTCCACTTACTTCCATACTCTCTTCCCTATGTATTTCTGCTACCACTACTGACACTGTACCCTGAACCTCAACTTGATGTCCTGTCTTCCCCAGGACTTCACTTCGTCCTTCAGTGCCGTCATTGAATTGACGTCAATTTGATTCTCCCCAATTCCCATCCCTGCCACTTCCTCAAGTGACAATGGACCACCTCGAATGAACTCATTCAGATCCTCCAAGATCTCAGCCTCCTCCCGTACATCCCTCTGACTCTCGTCCATAGACGTTACACCAGTCACCACAGATTCTGCAGGCTGCACCCTGTCCACCTCTCCCTGTACTCTTTCCTCCTGCTCCACCTCCTCGCTCCATACCTGACGTACCATGCCCTCCTTCACACCATCTCCTTGTTTCCTTGCCAATTCTTCGTCCTGTTGCACTCCTTCATCCGTCCGTAGTATATCCGTCTTCTCGACGTTACCCTCCTCAGGCCTTTTACGTTGACAGTCAACCGCCAGGTGCCCCGTCTGCCCACACAACCGGCAGGTACGCACCTGTCCAACATAGGTAACATATACCTGAGTGCGAAAACCATGCATTAAGATAAAGGAGGGTATGGGATTCCTTAATGTCATTTTTACCGAATATGTGCCTTCCAACATACCAGCGTAAAGACCATTCATCCATCTACCAACAGTAACAGCATGGACAATCCCATACATCTTCATCATTTCCTGTATGTCACTTTCCCCAGCTTCAAATGGGACGTTTCGCAACTTTATCCACTTGTAAGTTGCGAAACGTCCCTTACACTACCTCCAGACCTTGCAATACCACCAGCCGCTTTTCCTGATATTTATCCACAACTCTGGTATACGCCGCCGTACATGCAAATTTCACGAAGATCCGTCGTGCCCCGTTAAGGGCTATGCCGTACAATTCTGAGTGGTCCACACCCAGAGAATCTCGAAGTATAGCCGGCAAAACAACGTCCACGTTTGACGGATAAACCGCTCCCTGAAGTACTTCAATACCAATGGTGTTTACGCGGCGCCTGTATCCCTCCGTCATGGCTGTGAAAATAAAATCTCACAAGTCGGCCACCAGAGGTCTCCTCAATACACCCGCACACAACCAAGGCTGGGCGTTGAATGATTGCAAAGAACTACAGACCAATTGCGCTAACGTCCCATATCATAAAAAATCTTTGAAAGGGTCCTAAGAAGCAAGATCGCCACCCATCTTGATACCCATCAATTGCACAACCCAGGACAGCATGGGTTTAGAGCAGGCAGCTTCTGTCTGTCCCAACTACTGGACCACTACGACAAGGTCCTGGATGCTCTAGAAGATAAACAGAATGCAGATGTTATATACACAGATTTTGCAAAAGCCTTTGACAAGTGTGACCATATTGTAATAGCACACAAAATGCGTGATAAAGGAATAACAGGAAAAGTTGGTAGATGGATCTATAATTTCCTAACATGTAGAACACAAAGAGTAGTAGTCAACAGAGTAAAGTCTGAGGCAGCTACTGTGAAAAGCTCTGTTCCACAAGGCACAGTACTTGCTCCCATCCTATTCCTCATCCTCATATCAGACATTGACAGGGATATAAGCCACAGTGCTGTGTCTTCCTTTGCAGATGACACCCGAATCTGTATGACAGTGTCCACCGTTGAAGACACTGCAAGACTCCAAGCAGACATAAACCAAATCTTTAAATGGGCTGCAGAAAACAATATGAAGTTCAATGATGAGAAATTTCAATTACTCAGATACGGAAAACGTGAAGAAATTAAAATCTCATCGGAGTACAAAACTAATTCCAACCACACAATAGAGCGAAAAACTAATGTCAAAGACCTGGGAGTGATCATGTCAGAGGATCTCACCTTCAAGGACCATAACACCGTAGCAATTGCATCTGCTCGAAAAATGACAGGATGGATAATGAGAACCTTCAAAACCAGGGATGCCAAGCCCATGTTGACACTTTACAGATCGCTTGTTCTATCTAGGCTGTAATATTGCTGCACACTAACTGCACCTTTCAAGGCAGGTGAAATTGCTGACCTTGAAAATGTGCAGGGAACCTTCACCGCACGCATAAGTGCGATAAACCACCTCAACTACTGGGAACGCTTGAAGTTCCTAAACCTGTACTCCCTAGAACGCAGGCGGGAGAGATACATTATTATATACACATGGAAAATTCTCGAGTGCTTAGTACCAAACTTGCACACAAAAATCACTCCGTACGAAAACAAAAGACTCGGCAGGCGATGTAACATCCCCCCAATGAAGAGCAGGGGTGCCACTAGCACGTTGAGGGACAACACAATAAGTGTGAGGGGCCCAAGATTGTTCAACTGCCTCCCAGCATACATCAGGGGGATTACCAACAAGCCCCTGGCTGTCATCAAGCGGGCACTGGACAGGCACCTCAAGTCGGTACCTGATCAGCCGGGCTGTGGTTCGTACGTTGGACTGCGTGCGGCCAGCAGTAACAGCCTGGTTAATCAGGCTCTGGTCCAACAGGAGGCCTGGTCACAGACCGGGCCGCGGGGGCGTTGACCCCTGGAATTCTCTCCAGGTAGACTCCAGGTAGTCGAGTCATGAAGGAGTTAGTAATGGAGGTGAAGATGATAGTCGAGTCATGAAGGAGTTAGTAATTTAGGTAAAGATGATAGTCGAGTCATGAAGGAGTTAGTAATGGAGGTAAAGATGATAGTCGCGTCATGAAGGAGTTAGTAATGGAGGTAAAGATGATAGTCGCGTCATGAAGGAGTTAGTAATGGAGGTAAAGATGATAGTCGCGTCATGAAGGAGTTAGTAATGGAGGTGAAGATGATAGTCGCGTCATGAAGGAGTTAGTAATGGAGGTAAAGATGAGAGTCGAGTCATGAAAGAGTTAGTAATGGAGGTGAAGATGATAGTCGAGTCATGAAGGAGTTAGTAATGGAGGTAAAGATGATAGTCGAGTCATGAAGGAGTTAGTAATGGAGGTAAAGATGATAGTCGCGTCATGAAGGAGTTAGTAATGGAGGTAAAGATGATAGTCGAGTCATGAAGGAGTTAGTAATGGAGGTGAAGATGATAGTCGAGTCATGAAGGAGTTAGTAATATAGGTAAAGATGATAGTCGAGTCATGAAGGAGTTAGTAATGGAAGTAAAGATGATAGTCGCGTCATGAAGGAGTTAGTAATGGAGGTAAAGATGATAGTCGCGTCATGAAGGAGTTAGTAATGGAGGTAAAGATGATAGTCGAGTCATGAAGGAGTTAGTAATGGAGGTGAAGATGATAGTCGAGTCATGAAGGAGTTAGTAATGGAGGTAAAGATGATAGTCGAGTCATGAAGGAGTTAGTAATGGAGGTAAAGATGATAGTCGCATCATGAAGGAGTTAGTAATGGAGGTAAAGATGATAGTCGAGTCATGAAGGAGTTAGTAATGGAGGTGAAGATGATAGTCGAGTCATGAAGGAGTTAGTAATGGAGGTAAAGATGATAGTCGAGTCATGAAGGAGTTAGTAATGGAGGTAAAGATGAGAGTCGAGTCATGAAGGAGTTAGTAATGGAGGTAAAGATGAGAGTCGAGTCATGAAGGAGTTAGTAATGGAGGTAAAGATGATAGTCGAGTCATGAAGGAGTTAGTAATAGAGGTAAAGATGAGAGTCGAGTCATGAAGGAGTTAGTAATGGAGGTAAAGATGATAGTGGAGTCATGAAGGAGTTAGTAATGGAGGTAAAGATGATAGTCGAGTCATGAAGGGAGTAGTGGAGGTGATGATAGTGGTAGTGGAGGTGATGATAGTGGTAGTGGAGGTGATGGTAGTGGTAGTGGAGGTGATGGTGGTGGTAGTGAAGGTGATGATAGTGGTAGTGGAGGTGATGGTAGTGGTAGTGAAGGTGATGGTGGTGGGAGTGGAAGTGATGATAGTGGTATTGGAGGTGATGGTGGTAGTAGTGGAGGTGATGATAGTGGTAGTGGAGGTGATAGTGGTAGTGGTGGAGGTGATAGTGGTAGAAGTGGAGGTTATGGTGGAAGTAGTGGAAGTGATGGTGGTAGTGGAGGTAATGGTGGTTGTAGTGGAGGTGATGGTGGTGGTAGTGGAGGTGATGATGGTAGTGGAGGTGATGGTGGTAGTTGTGGAGGTGATGGTGGTAGTGGAGGTGATGATGGTAGTAGTGGAGTTGATGGTGGTAGTAGTGGAGATGATGGTAGTGGTAGTGCATGCATAAGCGTAAGTAAATTTACTTACATGATTCATTACCTTTGTAACTTGTGTGTTCATTACCTTTGTAACTTGTGAGTTCATTAGCTTTGTAACTTGTAAGTTCATTACCTTTGTAACTTGTGAGTTCATTACCTTTGTAACTTGCTCAGCTATCAAAACTTTGGGGTCCAGTCCCTGGACCCATTATGTACCTCTGTAATCTTTTGACTACCGCCCACACCATAGGTATGGGGTGCATAATAAAGATATGAAACTAAAACTAAACTACTGGAGGTGATGGTGGTAGTACTGGTGATGGTGATGTTGGTGGAGGTGATGGTGGTGGAGGTGATAGTGATATTGGTGGAGGTGATGATGGAGGGTTCACTATGAAGGTGGAGGTGATGATGGAGGGTTCACTATGAAGGTGGAGGTGATGATGGAAGGTTCACTATGAAGGTGGAGGTGATGATAGAGGGTTCACTATGAAGGTCAAGGTGATGATGGAGGGTTCAATATGAAGGTGGAGGTGATGGTGGAGGGCTGGCTATGAAGGTGGAGGTGATGGTGGAGGGCTGGCTATGAATGTGGAGGTGATGGTGGAGGGCTGGCTATGAAGGTGGAGGTGATGGTGGAGAGCTGGCTATGAATGTGGAGGTGATGGTTGAGGGCTGGCTATGAAGGTGGAGGTGATGGTGGAGGGCTGGCTATGAAGGTGGAGGTGATGGTGACGAAGTTGAGTAAAGTAAAGGAACTTAAGAAAGAATTTTGATCAAGGACGTAATTTAAAAATTAAATCACAAATGACTTGTAAACAAAAGCAAGGTTAACCACACTGACAGTCTTTCTTTGAGTGAAAGAAAATAAGATGGTACTGAGAGACAGAACCAGCATGAGAGATGTGGTACTGAGAGAGACAGAGCCAGCATGAGAGATGTGGTACTGAGAGAGACAGAGCCAGCATGAAGGATGTGGTACTGAGAGAGACAGAGCCAGCATGAGAGATGTGGTACTGAGAGAGACAGAGCCAGCATGAGAGATGTGGTACTGAGAGAGACAGCCAGCATGAGAGATGTGGTACTGAGAGAGACAGCCAGCATGAGAGATGTGGTACTGAGAGAGACAGAGCCAGCATGAGGGATGTGGTACTGAGAGAGACAGAGCCAGCATGAGGGATGTGGTACTGAGAGAGACAGAGCCAGCATGAGAGGTGTGGTACTGAGAGAGACAGAGCCAGCATGAGAGGTGTGGTACTGAGAGAGACAGAGCCAGCATGAGAGATGTGGTACTAGAGAGACAGAGCCAGCATGAGAGATGTGGTACTGAGAAAGACAGAGCCAGCATGAGAGATGTGGTACTGAGAGAGACAGAGCCAGCATGAGAGACGTGGTACTGAGAGAGACAGAGCCAGCATGAGAGATGTGGTACTGAGACAGACAGAGCCAACATGAGAGATGTGGTACTGAGAGAGACAGAGCCAGCATGAGAGATGTGGTACTGAGAGAGACAGAGCCAGCATGAGAGATGTGGTACTGAGATAGATAGAGCCCGCATGAAAGATGTGGTACTGAGAGAGACAGAGCCAGCATGAGAGATGTGGTACTGAGAGAGACAGAGCCAGCATGAGGGATGTGGTACTGAGAGAGACAGAGCCAGCATGAGAGATGTGGTACTGAGAGAGACAGAGCCAGCATGAGAGATGTGGTACTGAGATAGACAGAGCCCGCATGAGAGATGTGGTACTGAGAGAGACAGAGCCAGCATGAGAGATGTAGTACTGAGAGAGACAGAGCCAGCATGAGGGATGTGGTACTGAGAGAGACAGAGCCAGCATGAGAGCTGTGGTACTGAGAGAGACAGAGCCAGCATGAGAGATGTGGTACTGAGAGAGACAGAGCCAGCATGAGGGATGTGGTACTGAGATAAACAGAGCCAGCATGAGAGATGTGGTACTGAGAGAGACAGAGCCAGCATGAGAGATGTGGTACTGAGACAGAACTAGCATGAGAGATGTGGTACTGAGACAAAGCCAGCATGAGGGATGTGGTACTGAGACAGAGCCAGCATGAGGGATGTGGTACTGAGACAGAGCCAGCATGAGGGATGTGGTACTGAGACAGAGCCAGCATGAGAGATGTGGTACTGAGACAGAGCCAGCATGAGGGATGTGGTACTGAGACAGAGCCAGCATGAGGGATGTGGTACTGAGACAGAGCCAGCATGAGAGATGTGGTACTGAGACAGAGCCAGCATGAGGGATGTGGTACTGAGACAGAGCCAGCATGAGGGATGTGGTACTGAGACAGAGCCAGCATGAGAGATGTGGTACTGAGACAGAGCCAGCATGAGGATGTGGTACTGAGACAGAGCCAGCATGAGGATGTGGCACTGAGACAGAGCCAGCATGAGAGATGTGGTACTGAGACAGAGCCAGCATGAGGGATGTGGTACTGAGACAGAGCCAGCATAAGGGATGTGGTACTGAGACAGAGCCAGCATGAGGGATGTGGTACTGAGATAAACAGAGCCAGCATGAGAGATGTGGTACTGAGATAGAGAGAGCCAGCATGAGAGATGTGGTACTGAGAGAGACAGAGCCAGCATGAGATGTGGTACTGAGAGACAGACCAGCATGAGAGATGTGGTACTGAGAAGACAGAGCCAGCATGAAGATGTGGTACTGAGAGAGACAGAGCCAGCATGAGAGATGTGGTACTGAAGACAGACCAGCATGAGAGATGTGGTACTGAGAGAGAAACCAGCATGAGGATGTGGTACTGAGAAGACAGAGCCAGCATGAGGGTGTGGTACTGAGATAGACAGACCAGCATGAGAGATGTGGTACTAGAGACAGACCAGCATGAGAGATGTTGTACTGAGACAGAACCAGCATGAGGGATGTGGTACTGAGAACAGACAGCATGAAGGATGTGGTACTGAGAAAACAGAGCCAGCATGAGAGATGTGGTACTGAGAAAACAGAGCCACATGAGGATGTGGCACTGAGAGACAGAGCCAGCATGAGGGATGTGGTACTGAAAAGACAGAGCCAGCATGAGGGATGTGGTACTGAGAGCAGAGCCAGCATGAGGATGTGGTACTGAGAAAACAGAGCCAGCATGAGAGATGTGGTACTGAGATAGACAGAGCCAGCATGAGGGATGTGGTACTGAGAGAGACAGAGCCAGCATGAGAGATATGGTACTGAGAAGACAGAGCCAGCATGAGAGAAAGTGGTACTGGAAAACAGAGCCGCATGAAAGATGTGGTACTGAGAGACAGAGCCAGCATGAGGATGTGGTACTAGAGACAGAGCCAGCATGAGGGATGTGGTACTGGGGACAGAGCCAGCATGAGATGTGGTACTGAGACAGAGCCAGCATGAGGATGTGGTACTGGAGACAGAGCCGCATGGAGATGTGGTACTGGGGGACAGAGCCAGCATGAGAGATGTGGTACTGAGACAGAGCCAGCATGAGGGGTGTGGTACTGAGAGAGACAGAGCCAGCATGAGAGCTGTGGTACTGAGAGAGACAGAGCCAGCATGAGAGATGTGGTACTGAGATAGACAGAGCCAGCATGAGAGATGTGGTACTAGAGACAGAGCCAGCATGAGGGATGTGGTACTGAGAGACAGAGCCAGCATGAGAGATGTGGTACTGAGATAAACAGAGCCAGCATGAGAGATGTGGTACTGAAAACAGAGCCAGCATGAGGGATGTGGTACTGGAGAGCAGAGCCAGCATGAGATGTGGTACTGAGAGAGACAGAGCCAGCATGAGAGATGTGGTACTGAGATAGACAGAGCCAGCATGAAAGATGTGGTACTGGAGAGACAGAGCCAGCATGAGAGATGTGGTACTGAGAAAACAGAGCCAGCATGAGGGATGTGGTACTGAGAGAGACAGAGCCAGCATGAGAGATGTGGTACTGAGAGAGACAGAGCCAGCATGAGAGAGTGGTACTGAGAGACAGAGCCAGCATGAGAGATGTGGTACTGAGAGACAGAGCCAGCATGAGGATGTAGTACTGAGAAAACAGAGCCAGCATGAGGGATGTGGTACTGAGAGAGACAGAGCCAGCATGAGATGTGGTACTGAGAGACAGAACCAGCATGAGAGATGTGGTACTGAAGACAGAGCCAGCATGAGAAATGTGGCACTGAGAGACAGAGCCAGCATGAAGATGTGTACTGAGAGAACCAGAATCAGCATGAGGGATGTGGTACTGAGAGAGACAGAACAAGCATGAGAGATGTGGTACTGAAGAGACAGAGCCAGCATAGAGATGCGCACTGAGAGACAGAGCCAGCATGAGGGATGTGGTACATTGAGATAAAACAGAGCCAGCATGAGATGTGGTACTGAGAGAGACAGAGCCAGCATGAGAGAGTGGTACTGAAAGGCCAATGAGGATGTGGTACTAGCAGAGCCAATGAGGAAATTGGTACTGAGACAGAGCCAGCATGAGAGAATGTACACTGAGACAGAGCCAGCATGAGGGATGTGGTACTGAGACAGAGCCAGCATGAGATGTGGTACTGAGACAGAGCCAGCATGAGAGATGTGGTACTGAGACAGAGCCAGCATGAGGGATGTGGTACTGAGATAAACAGAGCCAGCATGAGAGATGTGGTACTGAGATAGACAGAGCCAGCATGAGAGATGTGGTACTGAGAGAGACATAGCCAGCATGAGAGATGTGGTACTGAGACAGAACCAGCATGATAGATGTGGACTGAGATAGACAGAGCCAGCATGAGAGATGTGGTACTGAGAGAGACAGAGCCAGCATGAGAGATGTGGTACTGAGACAGAACCAGCATGAGAGATTGGGAAAAAGACAGAACCAGCATGAGGGATGGGTAAATGAGATAGACAGAGCCAACATGAGGGTTGTGGTACTGAGATAGACAGAACCAGCATGAGAGATGTGGTATTGAGACAGAACCAGCATGAGAGATGTTGTACTGAGACAGAACCAGCATGAGGGATGTGGTACTGAGACAGAGATAGCATGAAGGATGTGGTACTGAGATAAACAGAGCCAGGATGAGAGTGGGTACTGAGAGACAGAGCCAGAAAGAGGGATGTGGTACTGAGAGACAGAGCCAGCATGAGGGATGTGGTACTGAGAGACAGAGCCAGCATGGGGGATGTGGTACTAGAGACAGAGCCAGCATGAGGGATGTGGTACTGAGAGACAGAGCCAGCATGAGGATGTGGTACTGAGAGACAGAGCCAGCAGGGATGTGGTACTGAGAGACAGAGCAAGCATGAGAGATGTTTTAATAAAAAATGCTCATTATTACTTTCCTATATGATAATCTCAATTTTTAATAATATGTTACTATTATGTTCCCCCCTACTCAATCAAAACTAAATACTCATATTATAAGTTAATGTCAAAAATGCTCAATGTTATTTTCCAAGATATTCTCAATTCCATATTACCATTCGAGAATCTAAACACCTATAACAATCTAATATCATCATTTAATAATTTTAACAGTAAAATTTCATCATATTGTAAATTGAAAACAATTTTTAACTAATAAACTAATAAATTGCTCTAATATTAAGTACATAGTCTTTAAGTTACTAATTAAGCTGCCCCTAATGCCATGGCATGTCAGTGGTCTCCTTGCACTCAATTTACATTGTAACACAATATCTATGTAATCTGCAATGAAAAAAAAATTTACTACTTTACTTTACTTAGATAGAGCGAGATGAGGGATGTGGTACTGAAACAGACAGAACCATCATGAGAGATGTGGTACTGAGATAGGCAGAGAGAGATAAGAGATGTGGTACTGAGATAGACAGAGCCAGCATGAGAGATGTGGTACTGAGATAGGCAGAGAGAGATGAGAGCTGTGGTACTGAGATAGACAGAGCCAGCATGAGAGATGTGGTACTGAGATAGGCAGAGAGAGATGAGAGATTGGATGAGAAGACAGAGCCAGCATGAGAGTTGTGGTACTGAGATAGACAGAGCCAAGAGGAGTGGACTGAGATAGACAGAGCCAGCATGAGGATGGGACTGAGATAGGCAGAGAGAGATGAGAGATGTGGACTGAGATAGACAGAGCCAGCATGGATGGACAGATAGGCAGAGAGAGAGAGAGTGGTACTGAGATAGACAGAGCCAGCATGGGGGGGATGTGGTACTGAGATAGGCATAGAGAGATGAGAGATGTGGTACTGAGAGAGACAGAGCCAGCATAATAGATGGGACTGAGATAGGCAGAGAGAGATGAGAGATGTGGTACTGAGAGAGACAGAGCCAGCATGAGAGATGTGGTACTGAGATAGACAGAACCAACTTGAGGAATTGTGGTACTAAAATAGACAGAACTAGTATCGGGGTTTGAGGTACTGAAATAAACAGAAGGACACGTGTTTACTCACCATTACAGGGTCGATCCACAGCTACTGGCCCATCTCTTCGATAGTGGCTACTATATCACTCTTTCCCAGCTCGAAGAGTCTCATCATTCCTCTTCTTAAAGTATGTATGGATCCTGCCTCCACTTCACTTTCCGGATTGTTCCACTTCTTGACAACTCCAAAGCTAAAGAAATAATCCCTAACATCCCTATGACTCATCGGGTTTTAACTTCCAGTTGTGTCCCCTTGTTCCTGTGTCCTTTGTTCCTGTGTCCCCTTGTTCCTGTGTCCCCTTGTTCCTGTGTCCTTTTGTTCCTGTGCCCCCTTGTTCCTGTGTCCCATCTCTGAAACAGTCTAGCCATGTCCACCTTGTCAGTTCCTCTGTATTTTATATGTCCTAATCATGTCTCTCCTCTTCCTCCTGTCATTCATTGTCGCTAGATTGAGCTTTAACCTCTCCTCATAGTACATACCCCTTAGCTCGAGACTAGTCTTGTTGCAAACTTTACACTTTCTCATTTTCTAGACGTGTTTGACAAGGGTGGGTTTCATAATGGTGAACCAAATAGGCCTGACATACACGGTGTACAGTGTCCTGAATGACTCCTACTTAGCTGTCGAAACGCCATTCTTAGGTTTGCCAGGCGCCCATATACTGCAGTCAATTTGTACTCACCTATTTATGGTCGCAGGGGCGAGACTCAGTTCCCCGCCCTTACTGATCGCTAAGGCCCCCCTCTCCCCCTCTAGGCTATATCATACCTCGTCTTAAACAGGACGGTTCCTGCCTACCCCCCTTTCAAAAATTCCACTTCCTGACAACTCTGTGCTGAAGAAATACTTCCCAACATCCCTTTACTCATTGATCTTCAACTTTTGTGACCGCTTGTTTCTGTGTCCCATCACTGGAACATTTGTCTCTGTCCACTTTATCTATTCCTCCAAATTTTGTATGTCTTACATGTCCCCCCCAACCCCCCCGTCCTCCGTGTCGTCATTCCATTTCCCTTCCTTTCTTCGGGACATTTCCTTTGCTCTGGGAAATAGCCGTTCAAACCTTTCCTTTTTAATTTCTTTTCGTGCTTGACCGGTGTGGGTTCCAAACTAGTTTGCATACTCCAGTATGGACCTGACGCCCCGGGGTTCATGTCTTGAATGATTCCTTACTAAGGTATCGGAACGCTATTTCAGGTTTTTCCCGGCGCCCATATGCGCAGCAGTTATCTGCTTGATTTTTGCTTCCGGGGACGGGGCGGTTTAATCACCCCAAATCTTTTTTCCTTGGGAGGTTTGAGTCTTTTGGGCCATGACATCCTGTCTGCGGGGCCCCTTTCCCTTCTCCGATCTTCATGACTTTGCATTTGGCGGGGGTTTAAAATTGAGAAGTTGCTGGACCAGGCTTCTAGCCTGTCCAGGTCCCTTGTAGTCCTGCCTGATCCTCATCTGATTTAATTCTTCCTTAATTTCATCATCTGCAAAAGGGCACTTTTTAGTCTATCCCTTCCGTTATGTCATTCACAAACCAAAACAGGACTGGTCCTAGGACTGACCCTGGGAACCCCGCCGTCACAGGGCCCCCGTGATCCCCCATCACGCACCATGACTCGTTTTGCCTCCTGTCAGGTATTCTCTGATCCATTGCAGTCTCTTCCTTTATACGTGACTGATCCTCTAACTTCTCCTAATCTCTTGTACTCACCAATTTTACTCACCTAATTGTGGTTGCATTGAGACTCAGCTTTTGGCCCCGCTTTTCCTGTCCGCTGGGGCACTTTCCTGCTCCAGAGCTTTATCATACCTCGTCTTAAAACTAATGGTTCCTGCCTCCACTCATCATTTGCTAGAGGAACTGTACCACCTAGTTGTACTCACCTTTGTACTCACCTAGTTGGGTTGCGGAGTCGAGTCATAGCTCCTGGCACCGCTCTTCACTGGCCGCTACGGGTCACTCCCTGCGTCATGAGCTTTATTATACCTCTTCTTAAAGCTATGTATGGAACCACCTCCACTACATCGCCCCCAAACTATTCCACTTCCCGACCACTCTGTGACTGAAGAAATACTTCCTAACATCCCTGTGATTCATCTGAGTTTCAGTTCCAACTGTGCCCCTTGTTGCTGTGCCCCCCGGGGAACATTCTGTCTCTGTCCACCTTGTCAATTCCTCTCATTTTTATATGTCTTATCATGTCCCCCCTTCCCCTCCCTGTCCTCCAGTGTCGTCAGGTCGATTTCTTTAACCTCTTTCGTAGGACATCCCCTTGCCCGGGGACAGTTTTGTTGAAACCTTGCACTTTCTCTTCTTTACGTATTTCAGATGTGTGTTCCAAACTGGGCGCATACCATTTTTCCTAACATACAGTGAAGGGTCCTGAACGATTTTTATTAAGATGTGGAATGCTGTTCTTGGTTTGCTAGGGCCCGTATGCTGCAACAGTTATTTGGTTGATGGCGCCTCGGAATATGCCTGGTGTTATACTCCCCCAAGATCTTTTCCTTGTTGAGGTTTGTAGTCTCCCCCTAGACTGTACTCCGTCTGCGGTCTTTCCCCTTTCCCCCAATCTTCATGACTTTGCATTGGTGGGGTTGAACCCGGAGTTTTGGGGAAGGCTTGCAGCCTGTCCAGACCCTTTGTAGTTCTGCCTGATCCTCGTCTGATTGAATTTTTCTCATCAATTTACATCATCTGCAAACAGAGACACTTCGAGTCTTTCCTTCCGTCATGTCTTTCACAAATACCAGAAACAGCACCGGTCCTAGGACTGACCCCTGTGGAACACCACTGGGGCCCATCGACACCCCGCCAACCTGTCTGCGTTGTCTTCCTGACATATTCCCCCCCAATGCCCCCCGTTATCCCGCCTGGTCCTCCAGCTTCTGCACTAATCTCTTGTGTGGAACCAAACGCCTTTTCAGTCCAAGAATATAACTCCCCCCTCTCTCTTGTCTTACTGCTGTCACCCTGTCGTAGAACCGTGGTTTGGAAAAGGTTTCCCTCCCTGAAACCGTGTTGGCCGTCGTTGAAACTCATTCCTTTCTGGGGCTCCACCATTTCTCCGAGAATCTTCTCATGACCTAACTACATGTCATGACACTGGTCTGTAGTTTGTGCTACTTTTCCCGTCCCCCCTTTTTTTTTAAAATTTGAACTACATTTGCTGTCTTCCATATCGGAGCTCCCGTTTGATAGAGGTTAAACGTTGTTAGGGGGGCACATAGCTCCCTGCTCCCCTCTCAGGACCCATGGAGAAATTTTATCCCGGGGGCCCCCGCCTTTAGGTATCTAGCTCGCAGTAGCCTCTTTTTCTTCCTCCTGAGTTGTAGTTTTGTCCAGTACCTGATGGTGTCCCTACCTCCTCGCCTTTTTGGGCCCTTCTATCTCCTCTTGGGGAAACCTCTTTGAATCTCTTGTTGGCTCCCACACACTTCACGGTTTTTTGGCCTTCCCCTCCTTCCCCAGCCTGATTACCTGGTCCGACTGTTCTTCTTTCCTGATGTGGCTGTACAACAGCTTTGGGCAGATGTGGCTTTCGCCCCCGTTTGTCTTTGGGCCCCCTTCACCTGTGCATATTCATTTCTGGCTCTACGACTGCACTCCTTATTTTGGGCCTTTTTTCTATACTTTTTTCCCTTCCCTGGGGCACTTTTGGTTTGGCATCCCTGCCCTTGGGGAACCATGGGGTCATCCTGGGTTTTTCGCTTTTTCCCGTTACCCTTGGGATAAACCTCTCCCCGTTCCCCTTCAAATTGTTTTCATATATTCCATCATCTCGTTTACTTGTGTGTATTTTGTGTGTGTGTATATGTTTTAAATGTTTTAAAAAGCAGTTGCGCATCACTTGGTGTGGTGTAACATTGTTGTGAGTCACAGGGGATTACTCAGTAATAACAATGTAATTTTTGCATGAAAATAACCGGCGTGACAAACAAGGACGTCAAATGACAATAGAAATTGTAAAACAAGTCACATTATATCATCGCTGCAATGAAGGTTGTGGAGAAGTTTTCTCCAGGAAGAGGAGACAGCCCCCTTTAGCCCCCCTTTTACCTGAGGACGACCCCCCCAGAAAGGGCAGAAGTCATCTAGCTTCATGAACAACAGTTAATTTGTAAGACGCCAAGTAAGTCACGGCATGGTTGACCAGTGTTGCAACCACTGTATGGGGTTTAAAAGGGGAAGATGACTCTTTTTAAACCCTAGCAGGAAAAGAAGGAAAAACCCCCCACCCACATTTTCAATTTGAGGCTAGCAGAGAAGTGTGTTCAGCTTCTTGTAATGACATTACTGTGAACAAGACAATTTTGAGAAACACTGAAAAACCACATGATTTGCAAAATTTTCATGTAGTGGAAGACAGTGGGCATTCTTCAAAGGACATTCTTTCCATCAAGACAGCGGATATCCGGGTGACAATTTTAAAGGCCGATACATATCCCCGGTGTCTGTTGGGGATAGTTTCGTTTTTGACTATGCAGTTGAGAGCTAATGTATGTCCCAGACATATTTCCCCCCCGGTTACCTGCGACCTGAGCCCAAACCAAGTATTCAGTTACTGAATGAAATCTGACACAAAGCTCCTCAGGGGGAAAAATTTCCCCACATTTCCCCCAACAGCCCCGGGGGTTGAGAACAACAGCTCCCGGGGTTGTGAACAACACCCGGGGTTGTGAACAACAGCCCAGGGTTTTAGAACAACAGCTCCGGGGGTAGAAAAGCCCAGGGTTTTAGAACAACAGCCCAGGGTTTTAGAAAAAAGCTCCAGGGTTGTAGAACAACAGCTCCAGGGTTTTAGAACAAACAACCCAGGGGTTTTGAACAACAGCTCCAGGGGTTTTAGAACAACAGCTCCAGGGTTGAGAAAAACAGCTCCAGGTTGTAGAACAACAGCCCAGGGTTGTAGAAAACCCGCCCAGGGTTTTAGAACAACAGCTCCGGGTTGTGAACAACAGCTCCAGGGTTGTAGAACAAATCCGGGTTTAGAAAACAGCCAGGTTGTGGGAAAAACAGCTCCGGGTTGTAGAACAACAGCCGGGGGGAGAACAACAGCTCCCGGGTTTTGAACAACAGCTCCAGGGGTTTTAGAACACCCGGGTTGAGAACAACAGCCCGGGGTAGAACAACAGCCCGGGGTTGTAGAACAACAGCTCCAGGGTTGTGAACAACAGCTCAGGGGGTAGAACAACAGCTCGGGGTTTCAGAACAACAGCTCCAGGGTTGTAGAGCCCAGGGTTTTAGAACAACACTCCTGGGTTTTAGAACAACAGCTCCAGGGGAGAACAACAGTCCAGGGTTGTGAACAACAGCCCGGGGGTTTTAGAACAACAGCTCCAGGGTTGAGAACAACAGCTCCAGGGTTGTGAACAACAGCTCCAGGGTTGTAGAACAACAACCCGGGGTTTTGGGAAAAACAGCCCAGGTTGTAGAACAACAGCTCCAGGGTTGTAGAACAACAGCTCCAGGTGTAGAACAACAGCTCCCGGGGTTTTAGAAAACAGCTCCCGGGTTTTTAGAACAACAGCTCCGGGGGTTTTAGAACAACAGCTCCAGGGTTGTAGAACAACAGCTCCAGGGTTGTAGAACAACAGCTCCAGGGTTGTAGAACAACAGCTCCAGGGGTTGTAGAACAAAGCCCAGGGGGTTTTGAACAACAGCTCCGGGGTAGAACAACAGCCCTTTTAGAACAACAGCCCAGGGTTGTAGAAAAAAGCTCCGGGGTTTT
>WNWK01032804.1:0-21625 GCA_009830355.1 Cherax destructor
GAGCTGTTTGAGTACCGAGATTCCACTGTAAATACGTATATGAGGGAGGGAGTATAAGAGGTTTTGTGTGCAAGGGGCCTGGACATACAGCAGGCATGTGTGAGCATGTTGGAAAGAAGTGAATGGAGACAAATAGTTTTTGGGACCTGACGAGCTGTTGGAGTATGAGCAGGGTAATATTTTGTGAAGGGATTCAGGGAAACTGGTTGGCCAAACTTGAGTCCTGGAGGTGGATACAATGCCTGCACTTTAAAGGAGGGGTTTGGGTATTGACTGTTTGGAGTGACATCTAAACTTTCATATATGGGCACCTCTGCAAAAACAGTGATTATGTGTGAATGATGTTGAAAGTGTTGAATGATGGTGAAAGCATTTCTTTCTTTCTTGGGTCACCCTAACTTGGTGGGAGACAGCCGACATGTTAAAAAAATATACAGTGGTACCCCGACTTACGATATTTTTTCATTCCAGAATGCTGTTCAAGTGCCATTACCAAACGAATTTATCTCCATAAGAAATTATGTAAAATAGACTTAGTCCTTTTAGACCCCCAAAATAACACTTACAAAAGTATTTAAAAAAATCAACTTACATAAAAGGGTGTGTTTGGGGACCATCGTAAGTCGGGGTACCACTGTATATAGATAGGAGTTGGGTGTCAATTTTACTGTTCCTCTTCAAATTACACTTCTTTGAAAACTATACAAGAAATTAAAATTTACAATTCCTATACAGTGGAACCCCGAGTATTGGCCGCTTTGAGTTTCGGTCGCTTTTTCCGGCCTAATTTTGTCCCGACTCTCGGCCACTGCCCTGAGATTCGGCCGGCATACCAGACCTGTCCGTCTCCCTGCGCAGGCGTCATGAGCCAGTCTAGCTTCGTTTATCCTTAAGTGAACATTACTCTGCACGTTCATCCAAACAATTCACAATAAATTCATTGTGTTTAGTGCTTGTTTATTGATTGTGACTGTGAAATAAGCCACCATGGGCCCAAAGAAACTTCAAAATGGCAGCCCTTTGGTAAAGAAAGTGACAAACATGATAGAATTGAAGAAAGAAATTGAAGCAAAGTACCAAAGTGGAGGAGGAAGAGAGAGGGGAGAATGTACCTTCTTCAGTGATTCAGCGATTCTACGATACTAAAGCAGCACGAGTCGATAAAGGCTATAGCACCAGCCAGCGATAAAGTGTAGCATTGACAGTGTAGCAAGTAAGTTAAGCGATTAATCGATAGGAAAAGGACAGCACGAAACTGACTCCTCCAATGTTGTTGGAGTTGTATAGGGCGACTGACAACACCGCCGTCTCTGGCGGCCATCACTATGTAAGGCTTATCTTTCAGTGGCCCTTATACACCCAACAACAAACAACACAGCAACACTGTCGGTTAGGGAGAGAGGCTAGATAAATAAGCCGTAAAGGTTGATATTAGTGTCATATTGAAGGACTATCTTGTCCTGCCTCCAAACAAACTCTCCTGCCTCTCTCATATGCCAACAAGTCTTTTCAATAAAGGTAAAACTGATTTAAATGTTCATTTATCCATTAAAATTAGTGCTTTATATTTATTTCTCTTCTCCATGGGGAAGTGGAATAGAATTCTTCCTCCGGAAGCCATGCGTGTCGTAAGAGGCGACTAAAATGCCGGGAGCATGGGGCTAGTAACCCCTTCTCCTGTATATGTTACTAAATGTAAAAGGAGAAACTTTCGTTTTTCCTTTTGGGCCACCCTGCCTCAGTGGGAAAAGGCAGACGTGTTGAAAGAAAGAAAGAAAGATTTATTTCTTTGTTTTCTGTATGTAAAACTATAGTATTTATTCTTTAAAAAAATGAATTTTTTTTATGAATATTTTTGATTGGAACGGATTAATTGTATATTTACATTATTTCTTATGGGAAATATTACTTCGACTTTCAGCCGCTTCGAGTTTAGGCCTAGCTCCTGGAACGGATTATGGCCAAAACTCTGGGTTCCACTGTATTTTCCTCCTTTTCATTTAAAAATCATTAATTATAAATATTTGATTCTGTATTAATTCCCAAAACATAAAAATGTTCAGTAAATGGAAGTAAGGGTGACACAAAAAGTTTTCCTAGAGCACTAGAAACTCTGGCCATCACTAATGTGTAGAAGACTTGAATGTTGTCTGTGCTGACCCACATGGTTTCTTATTTGTGGTTATTATGTTTTTATTGAATAATGAAGTCCACCTTAAGCTAAAATATCCATTCACAATTGCAAGAATGATACAAAACTGATACTTTGAACTGAGTAAGGATATGAGCAGGGCAAAATTAGGATAGGTTGAATTGTATTTTCATACTGTTCATATGATGCCAGTGAGGGGCACTTGATGCAAGGAAGCACACCCATCCTTCAGTTCCTTAGATCAAATCTGACTGCCTCTTATTTTCCATATTCGAATAACCCCTATAGGTTTTGCATTTCCCTTTGATTAAAATATTAATAATCCAATATAGTGTTTCATTATATTCCATTAAAAAAAAACAAGGATGAACTAATAAATTTGAGTAACAGCTTAAAAACTAAATAGGAAATCCACAATTTTTGACCAAAGTGTAGCAAATAAATACAAGTCTACCACACCTAAACTACATGACCTTATACCAAAATTAGAGAAATTTTATTTAAATTGCCCAACCAAACTGGAAATAATCATTTCACTTGTCTGGTGATGATGTGTCAGCAGCAGCACCAACAGTGTTGCTCTAATCAGCTTAGTTTTCCAAGACTGATGAATGTTTCTTTTCTCTCATAATATACTGTAGACTTACTGAAGCTGCTCCTTAGCATTTTTATAATATAAATGCCTGAAAATGACTTTCAAACCATTAAGTATTGACTTAAAATCATCAGTTTTGGAGTAACACACAATACAAGCTGATGCACTCAAACACACCAAAAATACCAACTTTTCATAAAAGTATTACCAAATATTATTTTTAGGGAGAATAATTATTTACTGAGGATGTTGCAGTTCATAGGGTCACCACAAAATGTGATATGAGCATATTTCTAACAAGACAGGGCATGAATGAATGACAGTATGTTTCCTCTCTTTTGGGTCACCCCTCCCTCAGAGGTAGACAACCAGTGTTAAGTTTTTTTCCCTTAACATACCAGCAGTCTCCCACCGAGACAGGGTGACCTGAAAAATAAAGAACTTTCACCATCACTATCTTGCCAGAGGCTTGCCAACATTGCAACCCAGATGACCCTCCAAACTGCAATATCTCCACCCTTCCTTCAGAGTGCAGACACTGTACTTCCCACCTTCAGGACTAAAGTCCAGCTATGAGGTTTTCCCCTGAATCCCTTCATAAATGTTACCTTGCTCACACTCCAACAGCATGTCAAGTCATAAAAGCCACTTGACTCCACTCACTCCTATCTAACACGCTCATGAGCACAAGCCTGTTGGATGTCCAAACCCCTCGGATACAAAACCTCCTTTACCCTCTCCCTCCAACCTTTCCTAGGATGGCCCCTATCCCACCTTCCCTGCATTACCGATTTATACACCTTCCAAGTCATCTTATTTTGCACCATCCTCTCTAAATATTCAAACCACCTCAATAGCCCTCTGGATAATACTTTTAGTAACCCAACATGCAGTCTCTGTAACCAGTGCTAAAAAATATTTAATAATTAATATATTTTAATGCATCGACTGTCTCCCAAAGAGGCTATTTATTGAGCCAAAGGAAGATAACATCTTATTAGTAGATATCAAAATATCTTTGGTTTGATTTTATTTTTCTGTGATTAGAAATGCTTCTTGAGAGTCCAAGCTGTCGCTATTACAGGAAAAAGGGAAAAATAAGTATTGAGGCCAGCCCAGAGTAACTATGATGGAGCAACAATCCTTATAAGAGTTCAGAAGGCAATTTGAAGTATGATATCTTTGTGCTTCTGGCAGAACAACTATTAAACGAACAATAGTGAAAACATTTCTAAGCCACCCTACCTTGGTTGAAGATGGCCCATTAAAAAAAAAAAAATTGTGGGTGATAGTTCTGTTTCTAATTTTTTTAGCAGTTTTCTGAAAAATGTCAAAATGTGAATTACAATATTGGCAGCAGCTTTGAAATAGAAGTCATTCTACCAAACCCTAGCTGGGAAATGAGTTCGTTAAATTATCATTATAATTCAGTTTCTTAAATCAGGAGCTCCTAACTGGCATCAAGGCACCTCTTCTAAGGAAACCTGCAAATAAAATAACTAGAAGAATCTTATGGGTTTCTTTAAAGTCCTGACAATGAATGATATCAGAGGTAAAGACACAATACAAACTTACAAACTTACCTGACTTTGTGGACTAATGCAAGCTGCAATCTGACTGCCTCGGGGGCGAGAATGAAAATACTCAGCGGATACTTCTTCACTCAACTTCTCCACGTATCCTTCAACACGTACCTGAGTGAATTGCAACACATTTAAAAATAGCAATAAAAATAATATCAGTAATGATAAAGCTCAATATGTGATATTATCAAAAGATCTTAGGAATGGATGACCCACAAGGCTAACTGCTAGTGATGGGACAATGCCAAATTTTAGACCTATACCAATTCCATCAAAATTAGCCAATACCCACTGATACTGGCACCAATACCAAAACCATAAAAATTAGCCAATACCCACCAATACAGGTACTGATACCCACCTACACCAATACTATGGAACATCTCTATAAATTGCATTTGAGATGGAGAACTCTACTTTTTTATCCATGACTCATGCACTTAGATAGAATTACATAGTTCTTCTCAGCAGGTAGACTCAGCGTGGACTTCCACATCCTCTGCTATCTGTCTTTCCCATGTACTCCCATGTAATAGCTAATGAACTGATCTCACAACTCCAGCTGACAGCACTATCTTTTGCTACAGTCTCTCTCAAGACATATCTTTTGAAAATATTTAAAAGTAAATTCCAAAATCAAACAGAAAAAAATGTTTTAAAAGCTATCACTAACTACAAAGCTGCCAACCAATACATATTACTGGCTTCATTGTCCAATTTTTTATTCACATTAGCCAGCAATCTTTCATCAATGTAAGGTGATAAAAATCACCATAATTTATTCAATAGCTATCTTGCCAGAAGTGTTTTAACATCACAGTTTATATGATCCTCCAAACATCACCATCTCCAGCTACCTGAGTTTCCTCAATAATTTCGTGTTATCTTTCTCACCCTTCTACAATGCATCAAAACCTTAAATTTACTAGTCTCTATACACCTCATTCTGGCACACTCACACATGCCTGCTGGATTCTCAAGCCACTACCTAAACTTAGAACCTCCTTCATGCCTTCCTTCCAACCCTTCCTGGAATAAGCCGAACATTTCCTCTTCTCCACCCAAGATTTATATGCTATCTTTGTCATCCTTTCTAAATATCCAAACCACTTTAACTCCTCCTCTACTACTTGAATTATATATAACTCTCATAAATGCAAATAGTCTACTAGTTTCTGAGCTCCCAAATTTCTGCATAATATTCGCACCACCCATTGCTCTCAAACATGACATCTCCACTGTCTCCAGTCTCCTCTTTCTCCTCCTTGAAGCAATGTTTGAGGATCATGCCTCACACCCACAAAAATGTTGATACCACTAAAAACTGGTGCATCCCTTTTTTTTTTTTTTTTTACCTCCAAAGATATTTTTTTTTTTCTTTTTTTTTCCTCTTGTCTATTTTTGGTTCATAGACCTATCTGCAGACATGTACATTCTCAAATATAGATACATTCAATTCTCCCACACTCCCTTCAATCTTGATATCCAGTATACTTCACTACATAATTTTTTTATCTTTCATCACCTTACTCTTTTCTATGTTAACTTTTAATTTTATTTTTTTATAAATACCCTCTCAAACTCCTTAACCAATTTCAGCAACCTCTCTCTCTCAAAAAAACTGTGTCATTGGCAAAAAGTAACTGATAATTTCCACTTCATATCAAACTCATTATCTTCCAATCCCACACTTCAAGACCCTAGTACAGACGCCCCCAACTTACGAAAAAGTTACATTCCAGAAGGCTGTTCATAAGTCGTTATTTTGCCATTTTTCTATTGTTACGATTATTATTATTGTTTTTAATATTATTATCATTATTATTATTGTTCTCTCTCTGCGCCAATGTTCGTTGAAAACTTAGACAATACTGTACAGTATCAGTAATGTACGGTTCTTAATACTAAAGCATAAGTTAATAATAAATACTGTAATAAAAAACGTCTTTAACTAACTTTAACTAACACGGCAGTCTGTTCATATGTCCGAATGTTCGTAACTCGAATGTTCGTAAGTAGGGTAGCGTCTGTACTTATTTCTTTTACAACTCCGTTTATAAATACAGTGGACCCTCGGTTTTCGTACAGCTCCCAACTCGAACAATTATGTAAGTGCTTTTGTAAGTGTATTTTGGGGGGTCTGAAACGACTAATCTAATTTACATTCGTCCTTATGGGAACAAATTCGTTCGGTAACAGTACTCGAACAGCATTATGGAAAGAATTATCGACGAAAACCGAGGGTCCACTGTAGTTTATTGAACCAGGATGACATCACACATCCCTACCTAAGGCCTACTTTTACTGGAAAAGTTCCCTTCTCTCTTACAAACATAACCCAAGCCTCATCACTGAGCTATACATCCTCCTTCATTCTTTGCAATTCTACTTTGTTTTATTCCTATCACTTTCAAAAATATATCTACCCAACACTACCTAACATACTCAACAGGCTATTTCCCTTTAATTCTAACACAATCTTTTGGCCCTTTTTTCCTTATGTATACAGAGGAACTATGCATGCTTTTTGCCAATCCTATGGTACTGTCCCTTTTTTTATGAATATACTTGACAAATACACCAACCACTACAAAACAACATCCCCACCTGGTTTTAGTATCACAGCCTTATTCTCATCCTACCATAACACTTTGTCCCCTTTCAGTATACCCACCATCTCGTGTACTTTTCCTGCACTTACCTCTGCCTCAAACATGCCCAATATGTCCACCCTTGCTAGGAATCGAACCCGGACCCTCAGCGTGTGAAGCGAGAGCTTTGCCACCAGGCCACAGGCCACTAGTAAACATATACCCCCCACTCTACTGTTGATCACAGGTCACAGATACAATGGAAACCTATTACTTCCGTATTAATATGAAAACACTTAGAATGTTACCGCTGATGCAAGAAATAGACAATTCTGACTTGTGATGAGAAAGTATCCCCTGCAACTTATAACAATAACAATGCAAAAAGACAGATTTTTTGGGAGTAAAAGCAAACTCCTTGTCTTATAACAAAGGCTGATTTATTACCTTTAGTATAGTGTGTGCTCTTTACAGGAAAAATTTACCACATCCTATTTGTCATTCCAAGACCCTACATTTTTTAGCCTGTATTCCTGGGTTATACCATACATAAGGCAATGGTACTATAACATATAGATAACTGATATAATATCTGCTGCATATAGAATAGGGAAACAACTTGGTAATTTTTTTGTTACCTTAGAAGCACAGCGATGCAGTACTGTGTATACAAGCATGTCACTTTTGTGTGCTTGCTCTTTGTAAATAACATGAAAAACAATGTTGAACCTCATACATGATAAAAACTTCACATTTTTTGCAGAGATAGAATCTTTGAAAAGAAGACTTATCAAAAATTATTCTACTTTGTGGGTTTCTTTATATAAATACATATACAGCAAGATAAAAAAAACACTGATGCTCTAATGGTGTTAGGAATACATGTATTTTTGGTCCCATTTGCATAGGTAAATATATTTTCATGAAAATAAATGCAAAAAAAGCTTCAAAAGGTCAAATGAGCAGTTTAATATTGAATGAAGCAATGACACTTGTTGGAAAACTGCATTACTTAAACCATTAAACACGCCCGAAGATCCCCATTAACTTACTTGTCTCATGAGTGGCTCCCAGTAAAAGCAAAGGCTGGCCTGGGCATTTTCTGCCTGGGAAGAAAGAGTAGCAATTATGAGTGTATAAATTTACAGAAAACTGCACCAACAGGTTGTCTGATGATCTTGTCAACAAAAAAAGTATGCATGCACACACACACACACACACACACACACACGCACACACATATGTGCACGCACACAGGAGCTGAGTCTCGACCCCTGCAACCACAAATAGGCAAGTACACACTCACGCAAAATATACACCCACCCTTAATAATAGAAAAATAATAAGCATATAATAAATCAACATTCTCATATTAAGTTAAAGTACACTTGTAAATCTTTTTTTTATTAATGGTTCTTGGATCATTGCCCCTGCAGTGCAATCTCAAACCAGACTTCCTAACTTCTAAAGAAAATATTAAAAATTTAAGAGCTATTAAAAAGTACGTACACAACAGAGCAATGATACAATGGCAAGAATAAAAAATATTTTTGTCCCCTTCATATTAAGGTGTGCCACAACTCCAGATACAATCCACATGTAATAAACATGTATGTAATCTATCATATATATATTATTGAGGAGCAACATTAAGCCTCCCCCAACCCACTCAAGATTTGTTAAAAAGAAAAAATGCACAGTGCAGAACAAGCTTATACTGGTGTGTGTAGAGCTTTATCAAGTCATGACTTGATAAAGCTCTATACACACTGAAATGGTGTCCCAATTAAAGTTTGTTCAGCAGTCTTTTCTTTAATATTGTTGTATTCCATTTGGATCATCAAGATTTGCTCTTACTGTAATTGTTACTGAAATGCCAATCCCATCACCATCTGCCTCTTCTTCCTCTAATTAATACTTATCACATATCACAAGAAACAACTTCCAGTGAGCAAGGCAGCAGCACAACTTAAGTAAATACAGTACTGTAAAATCTTTATATTATTTTAGTGTATTTTCTGGTATAAATAACCAAAAATTAAATGAGAATTGTTTTATGTTTGCAACAAAAATAGCAAATTTTATTGAATAAGGTGGAACACATTTACAATTAAAATGTTTTTTTTTAAGGAAAATTGGCTCAGGCCTCCAAACATTTGACATACAATTTTCTGGACTGCATCTGATTTGTTAGTTGGGAGCTTACTCTAGTTCTTATTCCCATAATATTTCCTCTCCTGGTCTATGACTGGAACACACAGGTGAGTTGAAGTACAATACATGTATAAATTATCCATAAACTACTACAGTAAACTCTGTAAAAACAATCAACCAGAATTATTTTTAAAACTGGTACTTCCAAGGATCACCCAAAAGAAATAGCTAAATTTAACTGTGCATAACACACATCACCCACCATGGCACTTTTGTAATTTTCACTATGTTTTCCCTCATTTCATTTTTTTTTAACCTACAATACTATTTTTTTTTTATTAACACATAGGCTGTTTCCCAAGGCGGGGTGGCCTGACAAAGAAAAACTTTCATCATCATTCACTCCATCACTGTCTTGCCAGAGGCATGCTTGCACTACAGCTACAAAACTGCAACATTAACACCCCTCCTTCAGAGTGCCGGCACTGTACTTCCCATCTTCAGGAATCAAGTCCGGCCTGCCTGTTTCCCTGAAACCCTTCATAAATGTTACCTTGCCTACACTCCAACAGCATGTCAAGTAATAAAAACCATTTGTCTCCATTCGCTCCTATCTAACACGCTCATGCACGCTTGCTGGAAGTCCAAGCCCCTCGCACACAAAACCTCCTTTACCCCCTCCCTCCAACCTTTTCTAGGCCGACCCCTACCCCTCCTTCCCTCCACTACAGATTTATACATTCTTGAAGTCATTCTATTTTGTTCCATCCTCTCCACATGTCCAAACCATCTCAATAACCCCTCCTCTGCTCTTTGGATAATAGTTTTGGTAATCCCACACCTCCTCCTAATCTCCAAACTACGGATTCTCTGCATTATATTCACACCACACATTGCCCTCAGACATGACATCTCCACTGCCTCCAGCCTTCTCCTTGTTGCAACATTCACAACCCATGTCTCACACCCATACAAGAGTGTTGGTATAACTATACTCTCATACATTCCCCTCTATTCTTTCAAGGATAAAGTTCTCTGTCTCCACAAGCTCCTCAGTGCATCACTCACCTTTTTCCCCTCATCAATTCTATGATTCACCTCATTCTTCATATACCCATCTGCTGACACATCCACTCCCAAATATCTGAACACATTCACCTCCTCCATACGCTCTCCCTCCAATCTGATATCCAATCTTCCATTATCTAATTTTTTTGTTATCCTCATCACCTTACTCTTTCCTATTCACTTTTAATTTCCTTCTTTTACATACCCTACCAAACTCATTCACCAACTTCTGCAACTTCTCTTCAGAATCCCCCAAAAGCACAGTGTCATCAACAAAGAGAAACTGTGACAACTCCCACTTTGTATTAGATTCTTTATCTTTTAACCCCACACCTCTTGCCAACACCCGAGCATTCACTTCTCTTACAACTCCATCTATAAATATATTGAACAACCATGGTGACATCACACATCCCTGTCTAAGGCCTACTTTTACTGGGAAATAATCTCCTTCTCGCCTACATACTCTAACCTGAGCCTCACTATCCTTGTAAAAACTTTTCACCGCTTTCAATAACCTACCTCCTATTCCATACATTTGCAACATCTGCCACATTACCCCCCTATCCACCCTATCATATGCCTTTTCCAAATCCATAAATGCCACAAACACCTCTTTACCCTTATCTAAATATTGTTCACCTATATGTTTCACTGCAAACACTTGGTCTACACACCCCCTACCCTTCCTAAAGCCTCCTTGTTCATCTGCTATCCTGCTCTCCGTCTTACTCCTAATTCTTTCAATAATAACTACCATACACTTTACCAGATATACTCAACAGACTTATTCCCCTATAATTTTTACACTCTCTTTTGTCCCCTTTGCCTTTATACAAAGGAACTATGCATGCTCTGCCAATCCCTAGGTACCTTACCCTCTTCCATACATTTATTAAATAAAAACACTAACCACTCTAAAACTATATCCCCACCTGCCTTTAACATTTCTATCTTTATCCCATCAATCCCAGCTGCTTTACCCCCTTTCATTCTACTCACTGCCTCACAAACTTTCCCCACACTCAACTTAAATTTAATAGGGAAAGAGAACTGCAGCATTAACATACTGGTTGACTATGTACTATAAACACAGATCTCAAGAAATCTCTCTCTCTAACGAAACCAACACAGCCACAACCCCGAGGGTGCCAGTTTTAGAGAATTAGCCGCGTAAGCCATGATACAAAGCTACATGTTATAACTTTCACCTTACCAGCTCTTGCCCTTTCCTGCTATTGTAATTAGTAAAAAAACTGAATCCATCTTTGCCATATCCCTTCAAGAGCACCATACGAGCTGAAGGTTTGCCACATCTGGAAAACGTAAGTCAGCAATGTAAAGTTTGTCAGCTATACTGAATCAATATGAATATCTTCTAGTATTTATAAGCTAAGAGAAGTTCACACAAACTATTTTTATTTAATTTTTTTGTTCTATTTCCACACCAAACATTACAATACTGTATTTCTCTTGTTCAAAATTCTCTCAAATATGGAATTTAACCCTTAAACTGTCCACACGTAGATATACGTTCACTCGCGTAGCTGACCGAGTATTTTGAGAAAAAAATAAATTGTTCGTTTTCTTTAAAATGAAGAGTGCATTTTGTTTGTCATTCCCACATTTTGTAATACTACACACACTGAGTTCACAGACCCATTCTCTAATCTCTAGGCAACTCAGGCTTATCGTGGCAAGGTTAAAAACATTTGGAAAAAAACGTAGATCTACGTTCGGTCAGCTACGCGAGTGAACGTATATCTACGTGTGGACAGTTTAAGGGTTAAATATAGAATGGTCTGCAATTAGGGATTTTATCAAAAACAGTGAAGTACTAATGTAAAAACATTGATTTCAAATGTATAGTAAACCTTTTTTTAATGAACTTTGAAAATATGGGACAATCTGATTGGTCAGACAACAAAGTCCACTGGTTAAAGAATTGTCCATTACTGTTATATTCAAAGCAAAATAATTTTGTGTCTATCCACAGCAATTGTCATTACCAGCTAATCTCTATACACATGGCACACACTAACCATACTAGAGCCTTTTTTTTTTTTCAACAAGTCGGCCGTCTCCCACCAAGGCAGGGTGACACAAAAAGAAAGAAAATCCCCAAAAAGAAAATACTTTCATCATCATTCAACACTTTCACCTCACTCATACATAATCACTGTCTTTGCAGAGTCACTCAGATACGACAGTTTAGAATAGTCCCTCCAAACTGTCACTATCCCAGACCCCTCCTTTAAAGTGCAGGTATTGTACTTCCCATTTCCAGGACTCAAGTCCAGCTAAATCTATAATAACCGGTTTCCCTGAATCCCTTCACTAAATATTACCCTGCTCACACTCCAACAGCTTGTCAGGTCCCAAAAACCATTCGTCTCCATTCACTCCTATCTAACACGCTTACTGGAAGTCCAAGCCCCTCGCCCACAAAACCTCCTTTACCCCCTCCCTCCAACCTTTTCGAGGACGACCCCTACCCCTCCTTCCTTCCCCTACAGATTTATACGCTCTCCAAGTCATTCTAAACAAACAAACAAAACAAACAAACAAATTTTATTTCATTGCAGATTACATGGGTATCGGAAGTTACAATGTAAATTGAGTGCAAGGAGAGCCACTGACATGCCATGGCATTAGGGGCAGCTTATTCTAGTCCTTAAAAACTATGTACTTAATATTAGAGAAATTTATTGAGTTTATTCTAGTTAAAAATTATTTTCAAAATTAATATGATGAAATTTTACTGTTTAAATTATTATATAATGATATTAGATCTTAGATTGTTACAGGTGTTAAGATTCTTGAATGATAATATGGAATTGAGATTATCTTAAGGAAAATAACATTGAGCATTTTTGACATTAACTTATAATATGAGTAGGGGGTAACATAATAGTAACATATTATTAAAAATTGAGATTATCGTATAGGAAAGTAACAATGAGCATTTTTCAAAGTAGTTTATAGTATGATCATTTAGGTTTGGGTGAGTAGGTGGTTTTTGAGTTGAGTCTTAAATTGATTTTCAGACAAGATTATCTTAATATTTACTGGTAATGAATTCCAGATTCTGGGGCCCTTTATGTGCATAGAATTTTTACATAGGTTGATATGAACACGGGGTATATCAAAAAGTGATCTGTGTCGTGTGTTGTGGTCATGGGTCCTATTAAAGTTGGTGAGGAGAGTTTTGAGCAGAGGGTTTATATTAGAGTGTAAAGTTTTATATATGTAGTAGGCACAAGAGTAAGTATGAATGTTCTTTACGGTGAGTAGTTTGAGACTTTTGAATATCGGTGGAGTATGCTGTCTAGAGTGGGAATTTGTTATCATTCTGACTGCGGCCTTTTGTTGTGTTATGAGTGGTCTAAGGTGATTTAACGTTGTTGATCCCCATGCACAGATTCCATAGGTGAGATACGGGTAGATAAGTGAATGATATAGTGCAAGGAGAGCTGATTGAGGTACATAATAGCGTATCTTTGATAATATGCCTACTGTCTTCGAGATTTTCTTGGAAATTTGTTGTACATGTGTTTGGAATTTAAGGCTACTGTCAAGGTGGATTCCTAGGAATTTTCCCTCTGTGAGTCTTGTGATGGGTGTACCATTAAGTGTTATGTTAAGTGGAACATTTGTGGCTTTGCTTCTAAACTGTATGAAGTAGGTCTTGTCAGTATTGAGAGTAAGCTTGTTAGTCGTCATCCATGTTGATATTTTCTGTAATTCGGCATTAACAGTGTTGGCCAGTATAACTTTGATCCATTCTCTCTAAATGACCAAACCACCTCAACAACCCCTCTTCAGCCCTCTGACTAATACTTTTAGTAACTCCACACCTCCTCCTAATTTCCACACTACGAATTCTCTGCATAATATTTACACCACACATTGCCCTTAGACAGGACATCTCCACTGCCTCCAGCCACCTCCTCGCTACAGCATTTACAACCCAAGCTTCACACCCATATAAGAGTGTTGGTACCACTATACTTTCATACATTCCCTTCTTTGCCTCCACAGATAACGTTTTTTTGTCTCCACAGATACCTCAATGCACCACTCGCCTTTTTTCCTTCATCAATTCTATGGTTAACCTCATCCTTCATAAACCCATCAGCTGACAAGTCAACTCCCAAATATCTGAAAACATTCACTTCTTCCATACTCCCTCTCTCCAATGTGATATCCAATTTTTCTTTATCTAGAGCTATGGGGTCTAAAATACAATATGTCTCCATCAATGAGAGAACCTCATCAACCAGACCTATTAACATGGGATGCCTCAGAGCAGTGTCCTTGGACCTCTGTTGTTCTTAATCTACTGTACTGTATATCAATGACCTTCCCAACACATCTCAGAAACTTAAAATGTTCTATTTGCAGATGACACAACTTTTATCATCTCCCATTCATATCAGGTTTCTCTCAATAACACTGTTAATAATGAGCTCAAAAAGATATCTACCTCAATGACTACCAATACTCTATCTTAATAATGACAAGATTTTCTACATTATGTTTGGAAACAGTTACAAATGTACAACTCGTTATAATGATAAATGATTCACTCATTGTAAGACAAAAATAATGGAAAATTCTTATGCCTATACCTTGACAGCAATTTAAGATTCAACACTCACATCCAGCACATTACCAAGGTCTCCAAATAATTAAGCATCAAACCATACCACGGGTGGGGTTCGAACCCGCGGTCTAAGATATAATAACTATTGGCCTCAAACAATAGTAGTAACTCGGTGCTGCTACTCTAATCTATCCTTAGCTCATCTATGATATTTGTGCCTGGGGATCTACTACAGCAAATCCTGTAAAGACAATAGTAACTCAACAAAAAGCTCTCATATGACTGATCACTCAAGCAAGTGCTAAACAACACATGCCCCCACTCATCAAAAATATACACTTGTCAGCATACAAAACATTCATTTATATTACTGTGCATACTATATACACAGGACAATCAATACAAATTGAACCTTAACTCTAAAACTCTTTCTGGAAAGCTGCAACAGAACTCAAAGGCATAACACAAGAGACACATACTTCTGTTACACCTGTGTAAGACTCAACTTGAGTAAAAACTCAATATACAAACAAAAGACTAAAAATTTGAAACTCTACCAGAAAATGCCAAAGGTTCCTTATCAGTCAACCACTTCAAAGCTATTTATTGTCAAAAAGCACCTTCTTTCCCTAATAGTCATGACAGAAATATTCTACGTTCGAACACATCTCGAAGCATGCTTAGTGAGTTTTAATCCAGTATTCATCCTCCTGTACAACTTGCATCCTCTATTTTTTCTACTCCCATATATTGTACCATATACTTCAATTCTTCATTCAGAGAGATGTTGAACCAAGAATTTTACATGCAATAATTATTGTATTTAACTTCTTATATCCACGTCTGCTGAAATAATCTTCAGATAACTTGTATTGCATTATACAGTGGACCCTCGGTTTTCGTTGAACATTCTTTCCAGAATGCTGTTTGAGTGCTGTTACCGAACGAATTTGTTCCCATAAGGACAAATGTAAATTGGATTAGTCAATTCAGACCCCCAAAAATACACTTATATCATGCACTTTAAAAAATAATAAATCAAACTATCTGGTTCTTAAAACTAGACTAAGTTTTCCCCAAAATGCTGTACATGCTATGGGCTTTCTGACTATTGTAAATACAGTGATCGGACGTAAACAATCTAACTCTAACGAGCCCAAAACTGACAAAAGTCATACAGACAGAATTATATATTCATAAACTTATTTTATGACTGTTACTTAACACAGGGGCTATATGTATGTCTTGACTCAGTTTTGTTATGGCTGCTTGACAAAGGGGCTATTCTGTTTCTGCATTGACTTCGTGGCTCTTGCTAAACACAAAAGGTATACTCACCGTTTATGTACTGACATAGTGGCAGTTGCTAAAATCATGCAGGAGCTATACTATTAATGACTTGATTTATTTTGTTACTGTTGCCTAACACATAGGGCTATATTATTTATGTATTGACTTATTTTATGGCTGCTGCTAAACACAGGAGATGGGAGGGTTACACTGTTTATGTACTGACTTACTTTGTACTTGTTGCTTAACACAGTGGCTATACGTACTGTGTATGTCTCAACTTACTTTGTGGCAGTTGCTAAACACATAGCATTAGTTTCTAAGATGCCTGGAGTCTGTCTTGCTTCATCAAACCAGGCAGCAAACTGTGCGAATGGCTCTTTAGCCACTAGATCATCCTCGGTAAATGCCTCTCTCTTACACTTGTAAGGTACCCGCATCCCTGAAAATGTTAAATAAAATTAGAAACTAATTATCGGACATTCACACAAATTCTTATTAATCTTCAAAATAATGCATTCAATTTTAAGGGTTGTACAGAAATGTGTAATAAGGACATGCTCTTCATTAACTGCATAAAATGTTTGTGTAAAATCAAAATACAGGAAGATATTAGACCTGAACAGTACATCGACTGGAGCTCTTTCACTGTATCAGCTTATAAAGAGGCTAGCCTACACTGCACCTTGAACAAGGCTTTACCTCAGTAATCAGGCAGCTTGGATAAATTATGTTAAAGCCTGATGTATCACTAGCAACTCTAATGAGCCAAATCATATTGGCATTCATACTGATGTTCTCACTATCTCCAATCTCTTTCAAAGTATGCATTAACCTCATTTAGATTATGCTGCTCAGTTCTGGTCTCTATTTTACAAAATGAATGTAAATGTACTGGAAAATATAAAGAAGGTTGATGAAGCTGATTTCATGTATCAGAAACCAACCTTTCCTATGAAGGTAGTCTGAATTCACTGAATTTTCAATTTCTGGAAAGGTGTAGAATTAGGGAAGATGTGCTTTAGTGTACAAATAATAAACAAGAATAAATGGTACATAAATACAGTGTACCCCCGGTGTTCATGCTGCTCCAAACTCGAACAATTACGTAAGTGTATTTTTGTAAGTGCCTTTGTAAGTGTATTTTTGGGGGTCTAAAAGGACTAAGCTAATTTACATTATTCCTTATGGGAACAAATTCGTTTGGTAATGGCACTTGAACAGCATTCTGGAATGAATTAATCACGAACACCGGGGGGGTCCACTGTAGTATGTTGAAAATATCTAACCAGGACAGGATTGGCAAAGGATTAAATTCATACAAGTTTAGATTTAGAAAGGATATGTATAAGCAGTGGCGTCATAAGGGGAGAGGCGGCAAGCCACCCCGGGTGACACCATAGAGCCTCTAAAGGTGACACTAATGCCCAAAACAGTGCTGCTGCAACATAAAAGAATCCTTCGTGTCTATATAGCCTCTTATATGATTACAGAGTACGTACGTACAAATAGGCCTATACAGTGGTCCCTCGGTTTTCGCCGAAAATTTGTTCCAGAATGCTGCTCAAGTGCCATTACCGAACGAATTTACTTCCTTAAGAAATAATGTCACGTAGGTTAGTCTATTTCAGACCCCCAAAAATACACTTGCAACAGCACTTACGAAAATACACTTATATAAATGTTCGAGTTTGGAGATGCATGAAAACCGAGGGACCACTGATGATAGATGATTTTGCAGAATTGAAAGCAAGGAAATGTAAGATCAGATTCACTGAGATGTTACCAGTACTCAAGATTAAATCGGAACTAGTGTTTCTCTGATATTGCAATGTTTTTCTTTATTTTTAATTTTTTTATTTTTTATTTGTTGAAGATGAATAAATGTAGAATCTGTTGCTGTACTCAAAAGTGGTATTTGAGTTTATGCTTCCTCAATATTACTATGATTATTTATTTTATCATTAATAAAGTTAAGAAGTATTCTCCTGTTCGGTTTATGGCTCTTAAACGTTCTTATTGCTAAGCATTAGTCACTGGGCATGCAGTAGTGACGTAACTGGAGTTTACTTCCCCCGTCCCCCTGCCCTTAGATTTCATGGGGGTGACACCAAAGATGCCGCCCCGGGTGACACCAACCCTAGCAACGCCACTGGATATATGGAGATAGAAGTTTGGTAACAGAGTTGTAGATCAGTGGAACAAACTCCCAGGAAGTCTCACTAAGGCAAGAACTTTGAGTAGCTTTAAATGTAGGTTGGTTGGGATACATGAGTGGGTGCAAGATGGAAATGACTAGTATGGGCCAATAGATCCACTGCAGTGCTCTTGCATTTTTATGTTCTTATGTTGTTAAAATAAAATCTGAGTTCTGACCAGCCCCTTAAGTAAATATTAGCCCACTATTCTCCTAGTCCTCTCTATCTGCCAGCAGCTTCAAAAATACTGTAAAAAACGCCACCATTCCCTAATATATCCTAGTAGCAATTAAATATGTATATGAAATGTGTTAAATATGGTAAACAATTCTTTCAACCACAAATATGTTAAAAACTACATACTACTCTTATTGTCACTACTTATAATTATAAATCAACTTTAAAGAAACACTTGTCTGCTTGTTTGTTCTATTTTTAATGCTTTGATTTGTTATTTGTATTCCTTTTATGTCCATAAATATAAGCAAATAATAATTATTGCCACTGTAGTCTTAAGTTGGGATTAAGCTTGCCCGAAATGCTCTGCATAACCATGCAAGTGGTAAGTAAGTATAGTACGTATTCAGGTATACACAAATACAGTTACGTACATAGATTATCATACATAGCAGCATATGTGTAAAGAACCTAGGATAACAAAAAAAAGTCAGAGTGACTTATTTCCATTGGGGTTTCTGCATGCACAATCAAATGTCACCCTGGTGGCTAAAGCTCTCGCTTCACACACGGAGGGCCCGGGTTCGATTCCCGGCGGGGTGGAAACATTTTGACGTGTTTCCTTACACCTGCTGGCATGTTCACCTAGCAGCAAATAGGTACCTGGGTGTTAGTCGACTGGTGTGGGTCGCATCCTGGGGGACAAGATTGAGGACCCCAATGGAAATAAGACAGACAGTCCTCGATGACGCACTGACTTTCTTGGGTTATCCTGGGTGGTTAACCCTCCGGGGTTAAAAATCCGAAGAAATCTTATCTTATCTCTGTACATATATTCTATCATGTGGAAATAAATCTTTGATTGACTTAGTATCAGGTAAAAAAGTCACCGTATGACTTTAGGTTATCCTAGGTAATTTACATGTTACAATATATTACATTGGTAATCATTCAAAAACTGTGTAAAACTGTACCTAAATAAACATACATACATACATACCAGTACTAATCACTGGAGTAAATGGTTAATAAACTGTCGTTGCACTTAGGAAAAGCAGGAGCCATATAACCACCACTAAAGGCCCGGTGGCTAAAGCTCTCGCTTCACACACACGGAGGGCCCGGGTTCGATTCCCGGTGGGTGGAAACATTTCTACGTGTTTCCTTACACCTGTTGTCATGTTCACCTAGCAGCAAATAGGTACCTGGGTGTTAGTCGACTGGTGTGGGTCGCATCCTGGGGGACAAGATTTGAGGACCCCAATGGAAATAAGACAGTCCTCAATGACGCACTGACTTTCTTGGGTTATCCTGGGTGGCTAACCCTACGGGGTTAAAAATCCGAAGAAAATCTTATCTTAAAGAAAATTTTTGAATTATGTAAAAAGCCTAATTTTTTTAATTATGTACAAGGCCTAATTTTTTTAATTATGTACAAGGCCTAAAATGTAAAGAGACTTTTAAAACTGAAAACGTTTGGGAGAGCAGCAGTATTATGTCCCCGTATTCAAGGAAAAGCGCTAAACCTGTATGGGTCACACTGCGCCTGGGTAATGGGTAGGTTAGGTCCAGTTCCTTGGATGAAGAGCCCGTCACCGGCATCGAGGAACCTTCCTTGAGGGGCCAGCAACAGAAGAAAAAAACATTAACTTACCAGCAATATTAATGGACATGCTCTTGTTATCACCTAAAACTGCTGCTCTGTTCACATGATCCTCCCCGAGGAGCGCCATTCTTCTGCCAGTGACTAAAGTGAAGTAAGGTCGCGTGAGCCTCAGTACCATTATTGGGCAGAGAGGCTGCGACGGTCCCACAACCGTATGAACCCTACCATCACACGTGTCCAACCCCCCCTACCACCATATGTGTCTAACCCCCCTACCACCACGTGTCCAACCACCCCTACCACCATACGTGTCTAACCCCCCTACGTGTCCAACTCCCCTATTACCACGCGTGTCCAACCCCCCTATTACCACACATGTCCAACCCCCTATTACCACACGTGTCCTACCCCTATTACCACACGTGTCCAACCCCCTATTACCACACGTGTACAACCCCTATTATCACACGTGTCCAACCCCTACCACCATACGTGTCTAACCCCTACCACGTGTCCAACCCCCTATTACCACACGTGTCCAACCTCCCTATTATCGGTGTCCAACCCCATACCACCACACGTGTCCAACCCCTATTACCACACGTGTCCAACCCCTATTACCACACGTGTCTAACACCCCTACCACCACACGTTTCCAACTCCCATATTACCACACGTGCCCAACCCCTATTACTACACCAGTCCAACCCCTACTAACACGTGTCTAACCCCTACCAACACACGTGTCCAACCCCCTATTACCACACGTGTCCAACCCCTATTACCACACGTGTCCAACCCCCTATTACCACGTGTCCAACCCTTCTACCACACGTGTCCAGCCCCCTACCACACGTGTCCAGCCCCTCCCTACCACACGTGTCCAGCCCCTTCCACCACACGTGTCCAACCCCTATTACCACACGTGTCTAACCCCTACCACAACACGTGTCCAGCCCCTACCATACCACCACACATGTCCAACCTCCTACCACCACACGTGTCCAACTCCCTATTACCACAAGCGTCTAACCCCCTACCACCACACGTGTTCAACCCCCCAACCAACACACATGCCCATCCCTCCTATTACCACAGTGTTTAAACCCCTACCACCAGCCCCCTATTGTGGAGAAAATTCTCCAAAGGGGGGGTATGCGCCCTTACTACCCTTGTTAAGGGCCCTCACCCTTTCCTCCCTTAGGAAAGGGCCAGAGGAGGCACGTCTGGCTGAGAAAAACAATTTAATTCAAGCCAGATGTACTGATTACAGTGTGTCAAGAATTGTGCTGACCACAGCACCACGAGGCACCTCGTGGCTGCATGAGGCACGAGCCACAAGGCAGCATGAGGGGCAGATTGAATACAGGCTCCGTAGAGGTCATACGACTCTAGGGGTCAAGCGGCGCGAAGCGACGTAACTCAACATAGACATTAGTCGTACGCGTCCGTTATTTTAAATTAATCTCCACTAACGTCGGGAAATAAGATAAGAACTCTGTTCCAGCGCGTTTAGTGAATAACATCAACATCACAGTATATTCAGAAGTGTGCGCAGCTTCTTACTGCAAAAAGACAAACGTAGAGACAATCGCAAGTGAATTC